>CATIWR010034912.1:0-21434 GCA_949677035.1 Omphalea diandra
AACTTTCAAGTTTGGACCATCATCAAATTCTGAGTCTATGGTCATCAAATTCTTGGAAAACCGAATTAAAAGAAAGGTGGTGTGTCATCCGGGTACAGAGTCAGTCCCAATCAATGAGCCATATCTCTTTTCACACAGCAAATTAATTAAAACTACTTGACATGTATTTAGAGGGAATATAACCCTACAAGTTTTATGTTTTGTACTCTGTCAAAATCAGAACATAAGGCCATCAAAATATAAGAAAACATGAGACTAAGATCATCTCAGTTCAGATTTGACCTAGTCCTACTGAAGGGTCATATCTCTTCACACACATAAAATCAAGTAAAACTGTTTCATATGAATTTATATGAGACATAAGGCTACAACTTTCATGTTTTTCACTTTCTCCAATTCCTCTTCTAGAGTTATGAAATTGTGGGTGCAAAAGTCTGCTCTAATAGCAAAATCCAACAGAATCAGCTCTTGTTCTCTTGGATTACAACTTTCATCCAATAGATCTACCTCAACTACTCCATAATTCTCACTAACCATGCATGATTAACATGTCATGAGAGGTTAATTCCAGTTTAGAAGAAGATAAATTTACTTACCTACTGTCCCAAAATTGGAAAACCTTAGGCAGCTCACTCTTCTCCCTCTATTCTTCTTTTTCTTCTTCTTCTTCCTTCTTTCCTTTGCTCTCTCTTTGTTTCTGGTATAACCCACGGTTTTCCCCTCAATTATGACCCTAATGGTCTGTATTCTTATCTTAAATAAGTCAAAAGATTGGGACTGGTTTCCTATTGGTTGAAAGTTAAAAGATTTGCTTTTAGTCCCTCCTATTCACTCCTTCATCATCTTCATCCATTCTCTAATTTCTAGATGCTCTTTATACTTTGAGATGAGCTCTTAAACACCATTATTTATGATGCTATAATAAACACACAACATGAAATAATTTTTCATTTAACTATGCAAACACTGTATATATGTTCAAGCATCCCAAATGCAACGGTGTAATTGTCATTGTCATGTTTTTACAATTCACATGTCTAAATAATTATTTATCCTGTACATATGTTCATCTGAGATTTCATATCATTTATGAAATGAAAATATTCATGTGATCATGCCAACGAATAGGGATAGGGATGTTACATTAGTAATAATCTTGATAACTCCTTCAAAACTTTGTTTCATCTAATCATCCTCCAGTTTAATCTCCATAAATTTTGCCCAACGTGTTGCTCTATATGCCATGGTAACCTCAATTTTTGATATATAATTTTTCATTTCCTCACCACTTACTTCCTCAATGGAGTTCATAATCATGCTCTCAATGTCTTCCAATTTTATTCCAATGCAAGTAACTTTAGTGAACTTGTAAGGCCCGGTATACTCTTATTCTAAGTCCTCAAATGATGGATTCCACGTTAGCAAATTTGACCCTTTCTCTACATGATCTTTCACACTGACCCAAAAGTTATGCTCTAGCTCATACTGCTCCTTTTGTTCATTGGTGATCTTCTTCCTATCCTTTCATAGCCATGTCGACTGAGGGTCATATAACATCACAGTTTGACCTATTTCCTAATTCTCCATTCTTGTAACATATTTTTCTTTCTTCTATCTCTTATTCTTACTATTCTCTTCTTTTTATAAGTCCTAATAAGTTTGATAACCCAGTTCATTAACATTCAATTGGAAATAAGCCTTCTCAAGTTCATCCATGTAATTGCTTGATGACTTTTCGCTCTAAATGGTTCCTTGGTTCACTTTTCTAACAACTTCCCCTTCTTTCACAAAGAAGTATGACAGTGGCCCACATAAGTCTTCAACTTTTTACTTTCACCTTTCATCATGATGCCCTAATCATTTCTTTGTAGTATGGGTGGGAATCTTTAGCAACTCTAATATGCTAATAGAATTTTTCCCTAACCCCTGCCCTATAAGGAAGTTCATGTTTTTTTAATCCCTATTATCTTTGGATTAACCCATTTATCTGTGACTCTAGTGACCTGAAACTCTTTAAGATATGGAACATCCATACTCATAGTTGATATAATTTCACCAACCTTAGCATATATGGTCACAATCTTTCCTTTATAAGGGATATTAATTTTATGGTGAACAGTGAAAGGCACTCTATCGAGAGGATGATACATGATTTTTGTAGTAATAGCAAGAAAGTAATCATAATGTCAAAGACTATACTCCACCATGTCCTCGACTACTCAAGTTTTTACCATAGTCTTGAATACCCTGTAGTTGGCCTCCTACTATCATCATAGGCCATAATGACACTATTAGAGCCTTCATGTCCTTCTCAAACAACCCAAACTTATGCAATAACTTTGTTGGACAAATGTTAATCCCATATCCATCATCCACCATCACATACGAGGTATGCCTCCCTTTCACTTCAACTCGAATGAACAAAGCTAAATTGTGTTCCCTTTCCTTTGATGGCAAATCCTCATCTTAAAAGGTGATTTTGCCCTTATGAGTCACCAATGCAACAACATCTTTCAGATTAGCTTCACTATAAATGACCAGGCTGGACAAGGCCCCTATCACAGCCTTCTTATGCTCTTAAGAGGTGATAAGTAATTCCCATATAGTGATCTATGTTAGTACCTTCTTTAATTTCTTCATAATAGGGTTGTTGTCCTCTTTCTCCTTCATAACAAACATGTATGTTGCTTTTCAACCCTTGCTTCTTTAGGAACTTCTCTGTTCGGGTTGTATTTCCTACTACGAGCTATATGATTCACTCACTTTGTGCTTTTCTTCATCGCTCTCTTCCTATAGCTAAACCATTCTCTCCATTCACACCTCTTTAGTCTTCTTTTGTAAACTTTTTTAGGGATTAATAATGCAAATAACTAGGGCCTCCTTTGTAATTTCCTTGATAGTAGCAATGACAACTTCTTCAAGAACTTTAGCATTTATCTTAACAAGCTCACCTACTTTTTTTCAAACTGTGGATGTTGGGCCTTATAGGGTTTGGTGGAATAATCTTATTATAGTCGATAAGATCTTAAATCTCATGCCTTAATTTGTAGCAGTCATCAATGTTGTGACTTGCTTTTAATGAAAAGCATAGTAAGCATTGGAGTCATACTCCCTATGGAGTGGATTAGGAGGTGGTCTTAGTGCTAAAGACTTTAACACTCCATTCTTCTATGACCTTTCAAATGCCTTAGGTAAAGGCATTCCTAAATTAGTAAACTATCTTAGTGTCCTTATTACATTAACATCGACCATCTTATTCCTTTCTATTTAGGTTGAGTCGGGGCACTTCTTCTTCCTCGTTATTTCCTTATTGACTCAAATTCCAACTTTTTATCCTGTAGGCTTGCTTCTCAAAGATCCTCAAAATTTTGACCAATATTGCTCTAATTTTGGTATAGACACTAGGCAAAGCCCTTTTACAGTCTTTTTGACTTGTTCCATCTTTGTAGGCCTTATGGTTGCCTCTAAAAACATCTTCTTCCATCTTATGTTGTAATCATTGAACATTTCACCAGTTTCTTGCTTAAAAGATTCTAAATCATGCAACATGACTTTATGATTTGAATTATAAGCATAGTGCCTTTCAAAAGCTTCTATCAACTCTTTCCAATCTTCCCTAATAGTCTTTGGCTAGTTTAAGTACCATGTCTTTGTAGATCTCGCAAATGACAACTTGAAGAGCTTTAATATGGTATCAGTAGTAACCCTAAACACTTTCATGACCAACACATATGAACGGACATGGTTCTTTACATTTTTAGGTTCCTGTGAACTTAGGTAGCTCAGCCATGTAAAAAGTAGCTGATAGTTTCTTAGTTTTGCAAGCAAGCAATTCTTCATTATCCCTTCTCTTCCCTAAACCTTTAGCACCTAAGGCTTTTTATAATATCTTTAGCTATTAAGCAAAGTCATTAAATTGAGTACTTTCTTTCCTAATTTTTGTAGCCCTATTTTAACAATTTTGTTTTGATGATATTTTTTTATCCCGAACAAATCATCATTAATCACTGCAAGCTAGAGGGTTTCCATGGGTGCTTTCCCCTTATCAACTCTACTAGTAGCTGCATCTCCTTTGTTTAGGATCTCATTAACTCGCTTATTAAGTTATTCAATAATCCTTTCTTCCACCTTGTAGATGAAATCGATCATCAAACTTTCCAAAACATCAAGTGGTTTGTTTATTTCCATAACTGGACCGACTTTTTGGCAAGGGTTTGGCATCTTACACTTCTTAATGAGTCGATTGCCTATTCTCCTCCACGAGAGTTTGGATGGAGCTATGATGACTACAAAACAAAGGTCATCAGTATGATGCATGTATACATGATATGCACAAGTCATTTTGCAAAAGATCCTCCCAACCTTATTCCTCCCATATATGAGATCTAATGGTTATTTCCTAGGTGGAGTCCCATTCTTATATCATCATAGTGTAAAGAATGTGTGGGGTTTCAATAGACTAAGAAGAGTTAAAGCCTCAATAAAACATATAAAGGCACTAAAAGGAATAACTCTTTACATTACATAAATAAATATGTATAAGTAAAGAAAGTAATCCCTTTAAAGAAAGAGAGAGTACACACAAGGTATTTACATGACGGGAAAGGGAAGTACATAAGTATTTACATTTGAGGAATAATTACATCAATGGGATGGGGTTACATTTATGTTTACATTAGGGGTTGCTAATCATGTTCTTTAATGAATTTCACCCTTCTTTAAAGAAATAAAAGCCAGTGGGGTACCTTATTCTAAGGTACTATTAGCTCCTACATGTGTCTAATGATTGAGAGGATTATTATAATTGATGGCTCCAATAAGCTTGCGATTCCCCATCTGATATACTAGAAGGTAGTAAGCTTATGAGTGATGAATCCTCCTTACATTATCTAAAGCCTAAATGGAGTTTGAGCCTTAAGCTTGGAGAACCATCAGTTCATCTAAGGGCACTTAATACACGTGGTGAAGTGTGAAGATTACATGAATGTAATAGACTATATCACTAACAAGTTTAAAACATTAAAAGCTAACCAAAGATTGGACATGAAGTCAATTTTAAGTCCCTAATGGAGTTGCCACTATGAGCGCCTCGATGCTTTCGTGGCTGTGCTCAAATAAGTGGAATATTGCTTGCAACTCCATTCTTTTATTGATCATTGGAGGGTCAAAGGGATGGGGGTCTTGACATTAGTAATGACCTTTTAATATGGCATGTGTTTGGATAAATGAGGGATCCTTTAGGCCTTATGCAAGTTCAAAGGCTTAAGTCTAAATGATAGTCATCGAGGGGCCAAAATGGGACAATACATTGGTACTATCCCTATGAAATAGGGAGTTGCCACCCAATTTTTGTTAAGATAAGAATCCATTGAAGATAAAATTTAAACCTAATCTAAGTCAATTAAAAGGTCCATTTCATGTTCACCCTATCATAAATCAGGTTTGAAAATTGGGCAAGGCTTGGGGAAGAGGTTAGGCACTCCCAAGTTGCCTAAATATTGGGATCCGACCTTCGTGCATTTTTGGTTCACCTTTAATATTTTTGCCAAGCTATTGATTAGTCCAATTATCTCCCCTAAACATGCATCTATGTATGATCCATTCCAACAAATCAAGTCATCAACTCAAAAGGGGGGAGGAATTATGCATCATGTTATAGGGTCTTAACATGCATTATCATGTCATGCATCATGATATAGGGTCTTAACATATATTATCATCCTTTCACATATTATCATCCATAATGGGGAGGGGGCCATGTAACATCGCATAGGGTTTTAACATGCACTATCACCCATTCACATAAAATGTAACCATGCACAATCGCATAATCCATATGGAAAAGTGGTTAATACCAAGTTCATAGTTTATCTCCAACTAATCATACCTATACCTAAAGGAAGAAATAAGTTAGTAATGAGTTAATATGAGAAGTAACTAAAGAAAAACTTGAAATAAATTGAGAAAGACAAATAAAGTCCATAGTTATCATCTTACCATATCTCCAAAGTCAAGGTTTCCTAACACTCATTCTAGGTATATGATGGCACATTGCAATATCATAAAATATAATGTACAATGCAAAGAAAATGCATGAATGATGAACGAATGGAAAGATGAACACATAATGCAAGGCATTTAGGGAGACGTTGGATGGCATAAGATAAAGATTCACCTTAAGTAAGATCCTAGGGTTGATGAACCCTCCCTTATGCAGCTCATAAGAAGCTAAAAAAATTGATGACATAATTAATTATTACATAAATAGATACTAAACAAAATAGAGAAATTGAAGAATTAAAGCATTATTCACATAACTAGAACATGAAATCCAACATTTATAACACTTTCAAGGTCAAGGGAATCTCAAGTTCATCATTTGAACATTGCCTTTTAGTGTATGAAACAAAACTAAAACCTAATCCTAAGTTCAAAGAAAAAAAAGAACACGAAGCATTTTAGGTAAAAGTAACAAGGGAAGTCATTTAGAAAAACCAATAAAACTCATCTTTTAAGGTGAATAAGGGTCTTAAACCATTAAACCTCACTCTATTCTATCAATGGAGTCACAAAACATCACAAAAATTACCTTACAAATAAATAAATATGAAATAACAAAGAAAACACTTTTTGTTGTATTATAGGAAAACTAGGTTGTATAACCTACTAGCAAGGCTCTAAAACCCCAATTTCCTTGGTTTCCAAAATAGAAAAAAGAGAAAAAGGGGGAAAGAAGAAGGGGAAGAGGGATCCTAGGTATATCTTAGTGGTGTCTTTACCCTTAGAAGCTTGTAACAAGTTCAATATACTCAAAAAATGCTTAGGGCAATGCACAAATGTAAAGATAAAGGACTAATTCTACCTTAGATAGGATGGTGTGAGGTTAGGTTTTTGTTTTTTTTTTTGTTTGGGGGTCTTTGAGTGATGATTTATGTATAGTAACTTTAAGGTTTATAAGCCTCTCTCCCCTCTTCAAATGTGGGGGTAATTATGGGTTATGATGAGTGCACAAGGCCATAAATTATTCTAGTTATACCATGGACATGACCAATCACACTAAGGGAGATGTCCTTAATTAAGGATGTATAGCCTTGCTTGATGGGTTTTATAGCATTGCTTGATGGGCTATACAACCCATCAAGCTTCGCTAGGAACCCCAAGCTAAGTTTAGGCTTTGTCTTTGAGCTTGGTCTTTGTTTTTTCTAAGGTTTCCTAGGGCCTTCCATCCCTTCATTTGAGCAATTACCTTTTTCATTATGGAGAATTGGTTCAATGATATTAGGCTTCATATCTTGAAGTCCAAAATCTAATGCTTACATATCCATAACTATTAGGTGAACTATACTGCCAAGATGGGGAAAGGGAAAATCACATAAGCCACAAAAGCACATGCTTCATTAAGTCAAAAAAAACAACTAAAAATGAGGAATCATAAACTAATGAACTCTCTCCCAAACATGTTTGAAGCAACCACATAAAGAAGAAGAGAAAAATGATCAAACTAGTGAGCTAACCATCTCTTCTTAATGGTAAAGACAAAGCTCACAAGAATAATAAGTCATAAACATGTAATAGAATCATGGGTTCCTTAAGAATAGAGAATTCCCTATCCCAATAATATCACTAACAATATTAGTCATAAACAAATAATGAAATAAAGAGAGAAGAAGATAAAGAAGATGAATTTTATTCATTAAAAAAAGAGTGTAAGACCTTTTCCTTTGATTCTTGCTCCATTAGATGGAAGAATATAGGTCATAAATACAAAACCTAACCCGATTCAGTAGTTAGAGCTCATAAAGGAACCCATTTGAACCTTAGAAAAACAAAAGAAAATAGATAAGGGAAGAAGTAGAAAAATAGTTTTGTTCCATAGTCAGAGTGGGTTGTACAAAGCAATTAGTGGTTTATACGACATATTTAGTGGTTTGTACAAAACACAACGAGATCTATACAGACTACTAAGGTTGTAATTTTATAAAAATGAAAAGGAAAAGAAAGGGGAAGAAGGAAGGAAGCGAGCTCAGGTTCTAGATGCTCTTTTAATTATGGCTATCCTCAGAGGCACTAGGGTTTATGGATTATCCTTTAAATGTTAAGGATATCTAAAACAAAGTCTCAAAAAGAACTTAAGAGATACTTTGGATCTTTAGTTTATGGACTAAGTGTTGATTTTTATATATTAAAGATGTTTGAATAACAATTTTGACAAAGTAATATTAAGGTTTTCCGAGCCTCCCCCTCTCTTTCTAAATGAGGGGTATTTATAGAAGGAGAGGTGTACACCAGAGTTTAAATGGTTCTAGTTGCATTTCATCCATAACCCATAATAGACAAGGGCGATCAATCTTCTAGAATTAGGCTCAAAGTGGTTGGTATAGCCCACTCTATTCATTATGCAGCTAAGGGGTTTGTAAAGGATAAACTTTTATAATGTTTTATGGAGTAGGGTTTGTTACATGGCTATAAAGTCAAGTGGATGGTTGTACAGCTAAGTAACATGGTTGTATAGCCATTTCAATAGTAGTTGGCTGAGTTAGGTTTTTAGGCATAGGCTTAGGCTTAGTTTGAGGCTTTATCTAAGGCTTCTTAAGGCCTTAGTTTTGTTCATTCTTTTGCAGTTCCACTTGCATTTAGGGGAATAACGCCAATAACTTTCATCATCAAGCTTGCATCCTAAATAACTAGCTTTATTAGATTAGAAAAGGTTGAAAGCTTTCTACCACATCCAACTATACCACGCTAGGATCGCACACACTTCTAACAAAAATGTCAAGGCAAACACAATAAGAGTTGGTGATTTAGTGTTGAAAGAAATCTACTCCCCAGTGCAAGATCCACAAGGAAAATTTCAGCTAAATTGGAAATGTCCTTATGTGATCAAACAAAACTACTCAAATGGTGCCATAAAATTATTCGACATTGATGAAAATGAATTCTCTAAGCTAGTAAATTTGGATAGGCTTAATTAGTATTGTGTGTGAGGAGGTGAGAAAAGTAAAATAAGCCTACTAAGTCAAAAACCTAAAAAGGTAGGCTAGGCAAAAATTAAAGCATGAAAAAAAGATGAAAGATAAAAGAAACGATGAATAAAGTTCACTGGCTTGTAAAATGGAAAAGGCGACTTAGGCAAAAATTATGGCATAAAATATATAATAAGTAAAGCAAAAGTTGAAAGAATGAGAACAATTAATAGAGAATCCTACCACATGATAACAAAACATGGGGTAGCAATAAAAGAGGCAACAATGAAGAATAGGTAGTCAACTAATCAAAGGCATTGAACAAGACAATTGAATGTCTAATGTGCCATTATAAGAGTAGTAATCATGTATTTAATTAATATGTAATATGCAACTTGTAATGATTCATGATAAGCATAACAAAAAAAGAAAATTCATTTAGATAATGAAAGCCATCTTTGTCAAGCATTTCTTTAAATTCAATGAAATACATTCTTTTCCATATGTCCATTATTATTGAAAATGTATGATAAGAATTCTATGCTACTGACTATTGTGTAACCAAGCCTTAAAATCAACATCATTAGAGGCAGAGGTTTCGGTAGGGAATATGTGGTAGATGTAGTGATCAACCCAAGCAGTCTCCACTTTATCCTTAAAATGTTAGGTTAAGGAACCTTCAGTGAAAGTAAGAAGGAATCCTATTGTGTCTTCTAAATCCCTAAACTAATAGTGGACTATAGCCAAATCGCAAAAGGTATTGGATGATAGAGGAAGAATGATGACATACCCTCCATAGGTTCTCAGGGCAACTCTGATCAGTCTCTAATAGGACTGGTCCAACAAATGTCAGAATCTACAATGTGAGTTAACCATTTGGCCCATTCAACTATGGTAGATATAAGCCTAAACAAACAATGGTTTGGGTGGTGTTATGGGAAATAACATCTTATGTCTTAAGAGGGAGCATCCAACAAATCTAATTTCTTATACAACCATATATATATATATATATATATAAAAGCAAGAAAAAGAATAGCTAATTAGGTTGAAAACTTAAAGAGCAGCCTAAGTAAAAGTGAGTAGGCTGCTAGATTGAAAACCTTAAAAAGTAGTTTAGGGAAAAGTTATGACAATAAAAATAAAATAAATAATAAATAAAATAGAGAAAATAATAAGGTTGTATAAGAAGCCTATACTTGAAGCAGCAATTAACTACCAGGGAAAGAATCACTAATGTTAATCAATAGTCTATCCAAACCCACAATGGTCTTACTAAGAATTATTGGAACTGGTCTTCCCTAGCTTAATTTCTTCAATACGAGGTAGAATTTGTAGATGTATCTCTCCATCATTCCTTTGCAGCATAAATTCTCCCCTTATAACAGTTGTCATAATTCAGGTTTGCGCTACCCTAGCATAACCCCTATAATTTTATAGAGTAAGAAAAGGGGATGTGAGAATTTTCTCTTCCCCAAAAATGTATATGGGCTCTTTGTCATGTCGCAAGTCGAATAACTCCATTTTTTGAATATATAGGTACGATAGACATGGTAGTCCAATCCAGCTGGCACCCATTATTTGACAGACGAGAATATCAATGAATTCCTCTAACAATGGGTAGAACTTAGTATCAATAAAATGGAAATAGTGGGTGCTAGGATCCCATAAGTCATAAGCATCCCAAAGAAATTCTAGGTTGATTTGGAAAGATGAGAGATAACGAAGGGCTTTGAGACCTACCCAGGGCATATCAGGCCAATTATGGGGTGCTAGTGACTTCAAAAATGCTTTAGCCATTATGGGAAATGCAAAAATGGCATATATGGGCATCAAAATCGAGGAAGGAAGCTTTATAGAGAAAAGGAATATGAACAGTACTGGACAACCTAAATGGGATAAGTTAGTTGTACAACCCTTTAAGTGGTTTATACATATAACTTAGTGGTCTATATAGGCCACTTTTTTGTAGAATTTTCAATAAAGTCTCCTTTGGATTTTTGGCATTTAAGTTACTTCATACCTATTCTTAAAGACACATATAGATGCAAATGAGCAAAACATTTATGATTGTGTAATTCAAACCACAAATGAAAAGCTATAATGAAAATGGGCATCTATATATTTAAGATAATTGTTAGAGTTCAACGAAATTGAGGTAGTATGAGTGACCATGGTGTGGATCAGGGTTGTGCTTAAACAAGTAGAATCTTACTTGCAACTCCATCCTTTTATCGATTAAGGGGGGATCAAGAGGATGAGGGTCATACTTTCGTATTAACCCCAAATTATGACTCATGTTTGGATCTATAAGGGATCCTTTATGCCTTATGCAAGTTTGAAGCCCTTTTTTAATTTTTAAGGTTAACGAGCAATCAAAATGGGATAATATATTGGTATCATCACTAATGGAATATGTAGTCACCACCTGACTTTGATCAGGATAAGAAACCAAGCAAACGAAAAATCTGAACCTAATTAAGTCATTTAGAAGGCCCAATTCATCTTCATCCCATCAAAGATTGAATTCAAAAATTGGGTATGACTTAAAAAAAAGGTTAAGCACCCCAATTCACCTTGATGTAAGGATTTGGCCTTCGGGCATCATTGGTTCACTTTTTACCATTTTAGCCTTATTATTAATTAGTCTGATTAATGTTCTTGAACTTGTTTCTAGCGTATCCAATTAAGTATATCATCATCAAGGCATTATAATCACATTAAAGGGAATAAGGGGCATGAAACATTAACTGGGGGGAAGGAGTCATGTATATCATTCATGATTAAGCATGATCATGCATAATAGGACTTATCTTATCTCCTCTACCACCTCTACAAAGAAAACACATTTTAATAATCATCATAGACATAAACCAATAAAACACAAAAGAAATGGATCTAAAGAGGAGATCTCACCGAAACCACTAGGTCAAAGAATCCTAATCAACGTCTAAATCCAAAGTCAATGACATCTCTACATCATATGGACCATATAATGATAATGATGGCAATAAATGACACTTAAATAAAGAAAGGTATAAACAACATAAAGGCATGATGCATAGTGTTCACGAAGCACATATAAAGGAAAATGGAGAGGCCTTGGGCAAGGATTAAGTTGGTTAACTTGGATTCATAGGACATTGGATCCTCATCCATCAATACTCCAAAAGAGTCATAGCATCCTCAAGATTTCCATAACTATTAAAAGAGCTAAAATATCATGATAATGAGAAAACAAATCATATTGTTGGACTAGATTAGTCAAACCTAGGTGAAAGGTCTTTTTTTATCTTGACAATGTAGATTGATAAGTTTTAATGTTATTTTTAAGTCTTGATTTCGCAGTTTTAAAGATAGGTTTGCATTAAAAGATGGATGAGAGTCCAAATCTTAAGCTTTATGAAATGACAAGTAATTCCCGATAAAAAAACGTCTAATTTATGACCGTGACATTATAAAATAAAAGGATAGACCCAAATTAGTTGAATTTAGTTGAATTCGTAGAGAAAATCATTATCATGACCTTGCCTAGAAAGACATGATGATCATATAGATGAATTAGTAGTGTCATCACGTTGGAAATCGTGATCGCGACTTTAATAGTTAGTTGAAGGGAGAATAATCCATAACCATAACCTACCATATGTCTAAGAAAACTATTAGTATATCAAAATTCAGGAGGGTGACATATCGTTCTTGACTGCAACCTGTTGAATCATTCTCTTGTCATCAAAAAGAAGAATCTGCTATCTCAATCGTACCCAAGAGGAAATTAAATTGTGATCACCACTTTTTGTTGGTCGAAAGAACACAATGATTATTTTCTCCTGAAATACCAATAACATTATGTCACGTGGACTAGCTATTAGATACAAATGGCATTCTCTATCGTGATTTCAACCTTTTTAGTGTAAGAAGGAAAATCTTGACCGTGACTTACCAGTCAGGACCACAAAATCAGTCTGAAAGGCATTTAATACAAAATCTGCCTAGTTTGTCTTAAAGATTTAGACATAGTTCATTAGTAATATCCCTCTAGTGGTTATTGCTTATAAATACTCCACCAAGCAAACATGAATGCAAGAGAATATCATTGAATACAGACAAACTCTTACTATTTTTCTTTTTAGCCTTTATTCCTTGTATATGAGTCAATAATGCTAGGTGTAAGCATTAAACGCCATTGTAATTGGGTTTGAGAGTTAGCCTAGTTGTCAAAATTCTTATAAAAGATTAAGTGTGGGGAAAACACTAGCGAGAGGTTTTTATGTGAGCCTTAAAACACAAGTCGTAAGGTTGTGTGTAAGCCACTAAAACACAAAGTATACAAATTTGATGTGAGCTTGGAAACACCTTTTAGACTTAGTAGAACACCTAATTGTGAAGAATTGGAAAGTGGATGTAAGGTTATTAACACCCAAACCACTATAAAACATTGTGTGTTATTTCCTTCTCTTTCTCTTTAAATCTCCCAAATTCATTATCTTTCCTCAAAATTTTAAATTCCCACCAATTTAACCCCCTTCCCCCTTTTTAGTGCTTAAGGAGCAACAAGTGGTATCAGATCTAAGTTCTCATTAAAACTCTTAATTGAGTGAGCAAAGACATATGGCATAAGAAGGAATCCACATTCATCTCAAGCCATACTTTGATGGATCCAACTATATGCATTGGACGTATAGGATGGAGATATATTTAGATAGTAATGTGGGGACCTTTGGCATATTGTAGGAAAAAAATGAAAACCTCCTACTAAAGTGCTTGATGGATGTGAAGAGTTAATCCCAAGGGAAGAATGAGTGAAAGCTCATAGAAGATTAAATAGAAGAGACAAAAGGGCAATGGCAATCCTTCTTAGTTGTTTGTCAAGGGAAGAAATAGGAAGAGTTTATGTTAGCCCTAGGCACCAAGAAGGGGGGTTGAATTGGTGTATAACAAAAATTAAATGAATATAAAAAAGGAGTAGAAAAGTGACACAAGGATTTATAGTGGTTTTGGTATAACCAACCCTATGTCCACTCCCTAATTCTCTGCAATTGGGTGTTCTACTAACTCAGAATGGTGTTTCCAAGCTCATGCCTGACTTTTACACTTTGTATTTTAAAGGCTTACATAATAACCTTCACACTTTGTGTTTTCAAGGCTCACACAATAACCTTTCTTACAAGTGTTTTATAAGGATCGCATTAAAACCTCTCTTAAATGTTTTCACAGGCTCACATTAAAACCTTTCTTACAATTGGTGTTTAATGCTCACACCCAACAATTACAATCTCATAAAGAAGAAAATAAATTGAGTGGCAAAAGTTTGACAACTTTAACACAAGTAATGAATTCTCTATCTTTCTGATTTATCATTGTTTAGTGGAGTATTTATACCCTATACCCACTAAAGAGATGTTAGAATTTAAAGCTCAACAAATCTCTAAGACTTGCTCGACAGATTCTGCATTAATTGCATGTCAAGTAGGAGTCGCATTTGCTACTAGTCATTCGCGGTCGCAAAATCCAAATTTCCATACGGGAGCCAAAAATTACGATAGAAAATCTCGTTTGTGTCTATCGGCTAGTCCACGTGGTAGTTCATCATTGGTCTATCAGGAAAATATAGTTGTTGCATTCTAACTGCCCACAAAAGTCACAATTGCTATTCTTCTTTGTACAAGACATGACTCATAATGTGAATTCTTCTATTTGAAAGACAATCTTCTTCTTTTTGAATCGCGATTGCGATCCAAAATGTCACCCTCGCAAATTTTGTTCTTCAATGGATACCTGGGACATATGGCATGCTATGATTGTGGACTTGGTTTCCTCTTTAATCACTTTGAAAGTCACGGTCATGACTAAGACGTGACACAAATTGTGAATTTGTCTTTGACTTTGACACTCGCATCTTTGGATGAGTCACGACAGTAATGATGCCCACGAATCCATCTAGTCGAGTTTCACCCTATCTTTGAACTAACTCATAGTCACGAATTACAAACCACTGACTGTAAATTTTGATGAACTTTGCCTTCTTGAAGATTATGCAATTATTTCAACTTCCAATTGAAATCTTAACTTAATTCTGCAGAACAAATCTTAACTTAATTTTGTAAAACAACACTTAATGAAAACATTAGATATGATTAATCTCCTTTGTCAATATTAAAAGAGGTCCAAGACTTAAGGTTAACCAACCTAGTCCAACAATCTCCCTCTTTTTTTTTTTGACAACTTAGATTGATCTTAAGGGAAAATAATGCAAAAATATGAAGTTGGAGTGATAACTTTTTAAATGTATATTTAGAATTTTTAGAAAATTTTTCTAAGTATGACTTGAAGACCAAAATTCTAAGTATAATGCTCTTATGCTTTTATGTCCTTATGCTTCTATGCCCCCCCTCCTCAACTAATGCTATTATTTTTCTTTCCCGTTTTGATTCATTCTATATCTCTTCCCCTTTAGCAAGATCAAAATGAGGGTAGAAGGGAAAAAGATCAATTGCATAAGGAAGCAAGTAAACATAAGGAGCAAACACATAAACAAATGAAGTAAAACAAGCACATAACACAAAATTTCAACAAAGAAACAACTTTTATATTTACAAACTTAGAAATAAGTTTTGTGGGAACACATTTTTTTGAAAAAAAAATAATACAAAAGAGATCCTAAACTAGAAAGTAGGAGAATCATCTCTAGAAAACTCTTCACCTTCACTCTGATCTTCACCTTCAGCCTCATCTCCATCCTCAACTTCATCATTGCTTTCCTCTTCTTGAGTATCGTTAAACTCTGTGAAGTCCGAAAGATGGCAAGGAGGGACTCCCAACTCCACTTACAAATCAATCTTATCACTATGAAGATGAGAGAGGAACAAAAATCTTCTTTTCATCATCCTCATTAACTTATCAAGCTTGTTGTTGATGGTTGCAAGGGAGAGCTTAGCTTAGGCTTTGGTTGAGGAGGGATTGATGGAGCTCCTTATTCAATGGCTAGCTTCTTCCATTTGGAAGCTTGTGAAGCCTTTATTTTCTTAACCCCAATGGCATCCAGGGTAAAGGCATAGGTGTCCAGGTGAATAGTTTTGGCATTGATGAGATAGGTGAGATCAAGGAAGTTTTGTGAAAGAAGGTGTTTCTTGGTGAGGAATTTTTCATTTTCCTCATCAAGTGCCCATACGAAGCGATATATGGTTGTAATATGTGAAGGTAAAAGGAATTGGCTTTTGGGCTTGGTACTCATGTGGATCAATTGATCCACAAGATACCGTCCGATTTGAATAGGCATATTTTTGACAAGGCAAAAAAGAAATGCCAAGTCTTTGTGTGATACCTTATCATTACCATCACCTCTAGCATTTACGAAAAAGTTGTTGATACGATGAAGTATCCAAAAAGGTAGGATTTTAATGTGTTTTGTTATAGAGGATCTCAGGTCTTGTTTGGTTTCAATGGAAATTTTTTACCAAAATTCAGAGTAAATGACATCAAGTGTGGAGATTATAAAGGGAATGTTTTCTCTGACTTGAAGATTGAAGAGAGAGAAAAGTTTGTTGAAAGTAATAAAAAGGATTGCCAAAAGCCCAAAAAACTAAACCATATTGCCTCGCTCGAGAATCAGCTTTGCGACTCAATTAGACCTTGCACATGAATTCCCTCACGATTTCTTCGTAGCTAGGTTCATCTCGAAAGATGAACACATTCTAGCCTAAGTTAGAGAGGAAAGCAAAAATCTTTGTGTTGATGCCCAAGGTCTCCAACAGAACGGTAGAAGAAATCTTGTTGGGGAGGATGATCTTGGAAGAATTTACTTTGTACCTTTCTTTCTCCTTCTTGGTAATGCCCTTCATTAGGTGGAGCGCAGGGGGTGTAGATGACTGAGCCACAACCTTGCCTTTGTCTACCCTTGAAATCTTCCTGGGAACCATTGCAAAAGATGAAGAAAATTTATGATTTTAGAGAGTTTTGAGAGAGAGAAATTTATGTTATAAGAGAAATGAGGATGTTACTATTAAAGGGGTTTTTATAGCCATTTGAAGTCTCTGTAAACAGATAAAAATGGCTAGAAATGCATTGATGAAGAGATAGAAATGGTTGATCATCAAATCACTTAAATGTCTAGGCGGTTACCTTAATTCGCGTTCGCGAATTCTGAAAATTGTAACAGATAAATGTTTTTCGGGAATACACACTACAACGGTCAAAATTTGAATTCTTGACTAAAATTCGAGATGGAGCATGATTCTCGTGACCGCGATTTGATGTTTGACAGTTGGATGACTAGGACTTGTAATTCACGATCGTGAAGATAAGATAGCGACCACAAATTATGAGTCATCAAGGATAAGAATGAAAAAAAATGTTTTAAAAGAATCAAAATTGTGATCCACTAGAAATATGTCACAAAGAAAACACAAGACATATAATCAACAAACAACACACCTAACAATCATACATATAAGATCAAATTTTCACTTTAGGGAGCTTCCATCAAGCATTCCCAGTTCTCTCTTAATGAAGTTCAATCTTTCTTTATTGAGAGGTTTAGTAAAAATATCTGCAAGTTGATGATTCATGTCAATAAATTCTAACATAACATCACCCTTTTGCATATGATCTCTGAGGAAATGATGTCTAATATCTATGTGTTTGCTCTTAGAGTGTTGAATGGGATTCTTATAAAGGTTAATAGCACTAGTCTCATCACATTTCATAGGAATGTGATCAATCACTTTGCCAAAATCCTTCAATTGTTGTTTCATCTAAAGAACTTGGGTGTAACAATAACCTGCGGCAACAAACTCAGCTTCTGCAGTGGATAAGGCAACCAACACTTACTTTTTGCTAAACTAATATACTAGGTATTCTTCTATAAATTGGCAAGTCTCGAAAGTGCCTTCTCTATCTAATTAACTACCCACATAATCAGCATATGAATATCCTATGAGACTAAAGGATGAATCATTAGGATACCATAACCCTAAGTGAATTGTGCTATGCAAATACTTAAAAATTCTCTTAACAGCATTTAAATAAGACTTTATAGGAGAGGATTGGAACCTAGCACACATACATACACTAAACATGATATTCGGCCTAGAAGCAGTAGGATAAAGTAGATATCTGATCATACCTCGATATCTCTTTTCATCTACCGTCTTACCCGATTCATCTTTGTCTAGCTTGATGGTACCACTTATGGGGATTTTGGCTACTTTGCAACCATCCATACCAAACTTCTTGAGTATTTCCCTTATGTACATGGCTTGGTTGATGAAGATCCCTTCTTTGGTTTACTTGATATGTAGACTGAGAAAGAACTTGAGCTCTCCCATCATGCTCATCTCAAATTTCATAGTCATACACTTAGCAAAATCCTCACAAAGACATTCATTAGTAGCACCAAAAATGATAACATCAACATAGATTTCTACAATTAATGTATCATGCTTGTGCTTTTTAACAAATAGAGTGATGTCCACCTTTCCTTTTTCAAAATAATTTTTTAAGAGAAATGAACTAAGTCTTTCATACCAAGCTCTTGGAGCTTGTTTGAATCCATACATGGATTTGTTCAATTTAAAAATATGATTTGGAAAACAATGTGACTCAAAACTAGGAGGTTATTCAACATAAACTTCCTCCTCAATGATTCCATTCAAAAATGCACTTTTAACATCCATTTGAAAAAGCTTTAAATTAATGTGGCATGTAAAAGCTAAAAGTATCCTAATGGCTTCTAATCTTGCAATGGGGGCAAATGTCTCATCATAATCTATCCTTTCCTCTTGGTTGTATCCCTTAGCAACCAATCTAGCTTTATTTCTTGTGATAAGACATTGCTCATCTAACTTGTTCCGAAACGCCCATTTGCAACCTTCAATGGAGTGTTCCTCAGGCCTAGGGACAAGTTCCCATACCTTGTTTCTCTCAAATTGGTTGAGTTCCTCTTGCATAGAAAACACCCAACTCTCATCATCAAGTGCCTTATCAATCGATTTTGGCCTAAGTTGAGAAACAAAGGGAAGATTATTATCTAAAGGATGAAGTTGTGATCTAGTACTTACACCTACCCTTAGAGGTATCACCAATGATCAAGTCCTTGGGGTGATATTTGGAAAATCTCTAATCTTTGGGTAAATCTTGGTTTGGCTCATCTCTTTGTTGATGTTGTGGCTCCTCATCTTCTTTTGATGATTCACCTCCTTCCTTTCTTTTATCCTCTCTTCTTGTAGTGTCTTCTAATTGCAGCTTTTCAAAATTACCTATAAGATCATCAATAAATACTTCTTTCTCAATATTAAGTTTACTAGATTCATCAAAGACAACATTCATAGACTCTTCAACTACCATTGAATTTTTTTAAAAGACTATATATGCCTTGCTAAAGGTGGAATAGCCTAAGAATATTCCTTCATTGGTCTTAGAGTTAAATTTTTGAAGATTATCCTTGGTATTTAAAATATAGCACTTACATCCAAATACTATTAGGTATGATATCTTGGGTTTTCTACCATTTTATAGCTCATAGGAAGTTTTATTAAGAATGGATCTTTTAAAAACTCTATTTGCAATGTAACACAAAGTATTAATGGCTTTGGCCCAAAAGTAATTTAGTAAATAATACTCATTGAGCATGGTTATAGCCATTTTTACGAGTGTTCTATTTTTTCTCTCTACAACACCATTTTGTTGTGGTGTTTTGGGAGTTGAAAAATTACAAAAAACTTCATTCTCTGAACAATAAATTTTAAAAGACTCATTTTGAAATTCCTTTCCATGGTCACTTCGAATATAAGAAATGAAGTAACCTTTTTCATTTTGAACTCTTTTTGCAAAACTCTTGAGAGCATCAAAAGTATCACTCTTATGAACTAAAAAGGATGACCAAGTAATCCTAGAGTAGTCATCAACTAGGACTAGTGCAAAATGCTCTCCACCTAAGCTATCACTTCTAGTAGGTCCTATCAAGTCCATATGAACTAGTTGACGATGTATATAAGAACTTATAACATTTTTTGCTTTGTGGGAGGTTTGATGTTACTTCCCCATTTAGCAAGGACTACATGTCTTGTCTTTAGTTAAATTTAGCTTAGGAAGGCCTTCTACCAACTTTCCTTAAGAAGATCCATGCTTGCATGTCCAAGCCTTCTATACCAAGCTTCATTGCTCAAAGACATAAAACACTTAAAATATTAGTTAGCTAAAATGTCTAAGTTAATTGAGTAGGTATTGCCTTTCCTTTCACCCTTGAAAATAACCTCATCATTTACCAAAGTGGTGACTCGGCATTCCCTAGGATCAAAGGTGACTTTATTACCTTTGTCACTCAATTGACTTACAGTCAACAAATTATGTTGTAAGCCACTAACTAATAAAATATTATATTACCTTTGTCACACAATTGACTTACAGTCAACAAATTATGTTGTAAGCCACTAACTAATAAAACATTATCAATTAATGAACAATCATTCTTACTAATGGTTCCAATGCCAATTACCTTACCCTTGGCATTGTTACCAAATGTGACATCTCCACCTTTTTTCCCTTCAATGTCGTGAATAACTTTTTATTTCTAGTCATATGCTTGGAACATCCACTATCCACATGCCAATTGCTTGATTTGGTGGCTGCCACACTCCCTTATACAATAAAAGTGAGTCACGTTTTCTTAGGTACCAAAGCATACTTGGGTTATAGGAGGTTAGAAGTTGAAGGTCCTATAATTTGAGGTAAGCATTCGTAATAAAGCAATGAATGTTAACATGCCCAAATTTCATGCGATAATGACATTAGAGTTTAGACTTGTGAGTCTTTCTCCTATGCACAAATTTAGTATGAGTAGGAGGTCCTCTCATACCTTGATTATGTGAATGCTTGCATGTGCATGTGTGATGAGAAGTAATAGAGAATTGTTTATGAGAGTGACCATGCTTTTTGTTGTACATGTAGGCATGGTTTGCTCATTGAGTCTTAGCTATTAAACTTGGGGAGGCCTTCCCTTTGCCCTCAAGCTTAGGAGGCTTAGTGCTAGGTGCATTTTTCTTCCCAATGACCTCAACACTTTAGGTTCGAGGTTATGATGATCTAACAAATATAGTATGAGATGATGAGGAGGTTATATTGAAGCCTAAACCCTAAACCAACAACATCCAACAAGACTAGCTCCATAAAGTGTTTCAAGTGCCAAGGGAGAGGACACATGGCCCGTGAATGCCCAAAAAAAAGAACCATGATACTTAGAAATGGTGAAATTACAAGTGAGGATGAAGATGATGGATTAGAAACTGACCCTGAAATGCCTACATTAGAAGATGCTAGTGATGCAGATAATTTTGATGACCCCGATGAGGTAACAAGTAAAGAACTTTTTGTAACTAGACGCTCTTTAAATGCCCATGTTAAAAATGATCAAGAGCAAAGGGAAAACATTTTTCATGCTAGGTGTAGGATTAATGGCCACTTATGTCTTGTTAT
>CATIWR010034927.1:0-20681 GCA_949677035.1 Omphalea diandra
AAACTCTTTGTGTTCTTTTTAGCCATGTCTCTGCCACTGATGGATCTGTGGTACCACTAAAGTCAACTGTACCCTATTTTCTTAATTTATCATACCTTCTCTCTCTTTGAATTTTTGTGCCCTGCACTGTTGGTTCACCAATTTTATGTTGTGGTTGACTATGAGATATGTGTTGTGCATAAGAATGTGTAGGAGATCTAACTCTATTAGCAAGTTGATCTCTTAATGATGGACATGAAGCTTCTATGGAATGCAAATCGGCTGACTCCTCTCTGTTTGGTGAGCCATGGGTATTACCATGACTACCTTCTGTTAATGCCCTATAGACATATAAGACTATGTCATATGATAATGCAAAATAGTGTAAATGTCATGTCATGTTCATATATATGTCCCTATGGAACCTATCCCTGCTCTTATACTAATAACTGTAATAACGTGTTCATTTGACAGAACTCATATTGCTCTGATACCACAATAGCTGTAATGACCTTTTCATTTACAAAACTCATACTATTCAAGTCCAAAATACATATGCATAAAGGTTTTATCCATCCTTCACACACAATCCAACATGTATTTTCATGTACACATATGTTGACTATTGTCATGACACGAGGAGAGAGAGAGTTGGAATTCAACCGATGACTTGTGGTCCATGTGTCTTAATCCAAATCTCTAAGCACCAAAGTATCTAATCCCTATTCTTCAATATCTGAAAAAAATTTGCGATTTGGTGAGTCGCGACTCAGTAAATAAAAACAATAATCAAATTCTCATGGCATAATCCATAATCAAATATCATCAAGATACATTACAAATATAACAATTGACTATGCAAGTGCAAATGCAATAGCTTTGTTTTTGTCGTGACCGTGCAAGGCAAACATTGCTCCTGGGATATTCAAGTGATTCATGTAACATATCATTTGGGACCTATTGGTCCATCTTCCTGTAATTCATTTGACATATGATTTGGGACCTATTGGTCCATCTTCATATAATTCATTTGACATGTGATTTGGGACCTATTGGTCCATCTTCCACGTGATTTGTAAGTGTTTAACAAGTTGGTCACAACGCCCTTTTAGTTCCATGTGCAAGTGCTTATTCACAAATGATATGCCAAGTAATCGTTAAGAGCATTTTATTCTCAATTGGCTTGTATTCCCATGTAACATGTAACAATTCAATCATATATACATGTAATAGAACATAATCATATTATTCCCATGTAACAATTCAATCATATACACATGTAACAGAACATAATCATATAATACAATTATCACATACACTCATTGAATCCAATTACGATTTTTACTCACCTTTTGATGTTACCGACCTTTACGGTAGATTTGGTTCTCTGTCTAGGGCTTCCTCAAAGTTTTAAGACTCTAGAATTTGATACATACATGTTTATAAGTATGTCAAAATGATTATAAATGCTTAGTATACAGTTATGATATGATCCATGCAAGTAGACCTAGTGTTTATGCATATATTCCTAATAGGATAGCCTGAGCTCGCTACACTCTGATAGTAATAACTCTAGATATAATGATCCAAATGACTTGATTCTTTTTTTGACTAACTAGACACATAATGAGACAACATATTCAAATTTCAGGTAAATATCAGACACACACAAAATGTGGTGAATTTTTAAATGTTGCCTTGTTGCAGTGTCCTCTCAGTCTGAGTAGGTCTTACTCTCTTAGGTGTATCTCAAATTGTACAAATCCAATTGCAACAATAATCTACCATCAGTTACAAAACATATAAAGGATCATTTTTCATGTTTTATTCATTGTCTAATTCAGTTTATAAGGTCACCAAAATAAAGGACCAATCTTAGGGTGAGCAGGTTTGTAACATGTTGACAACCAGTCTTGCAGAAGGAATAATATTTCAATAACCATGCTAGATTTGGCATGAAAATATTTCAAATGAATGTATATAAGATGTAAATATACAACTTTAAAGTTTGGACCATCATCAAATTCTGAATCTATGGCCATCAAATACTTGGAAAACAGATTTAAAAGAAAGGTGGGTTTCACTCTAGTATAGAGTCAGTCCCAATCAATGAGCCATAACTCTTGCCACACAACAAATCAATCAAAACTAGTTTATAATTTTTTAGAGAGGACATAACCCTACAAATTTCATGTTTTACACTTTGTCAAAATCAGAACATAAAGCCATCAAAATATAAGAAAATAGAAGACTGAGGTCATCTCGGTTTGGATTTGACCTAGTCCTACTGAAGGAGTCATATCTCCTCACATACACAATATCAAGCAAAACTGTTTCATACAAATTTATATGATATATAAAGCTACAACTTTCATATTTTTCACTTTCCCTAATTTCTCTTCTAGGGTTATGAAATTATGGGTGCAAAATTCTGCTCTAACAGCAAAACCAACAGAATCAGCTATTGTTCTCTTAGATTACAACTTCCATCCAAGAGATCTACCTCAATTACTCTATAATTCCCCCTAACCATGCATGATTAACATGTCATGAGAGGTTAATTTCAGTTAGGAAGAAGATAAATTAACTTACCTACTGTCCCAAAATTAGAAAATCTTAGGCAGCTCACTTTTCTCCCTCTCTTCTTCTACTTCTTCTTATTCTTCTTTTTTAGCTCTCTCACTCTCTTTCTACAATACCTCCCAAATTACCCCTCAATTCTGACCTAATTAGCAGATATAAACTTATTATAATAATATAAAATCATGGTGCTTCATTTCCATTGGTTGGAAGGTCACTTTTCCTCTTTTAGTCCCTCTTCTTCACTCCTTAAGCACCTTCATCCATCTCTAAATCCCTAAATGCTCCTTATACTTTTAATTAAGCTCTAAAACACCGTTATTTATGATACTATAACATGCACACAACATAAAAAAGTTTTTCATGCAACTATACAAACACTACATATATGTTCAAGTGTCCCAAATATAACGGTGCAAGTGTCATTGTCATGCTTCTACAAATCGCATGACTAAATGATCATTTATCCAATGTATATGTTCATATGGGATTTCATATCATTTATACAATGAATATGTTCATGTGATAATGGCAATGAATGTGGATAGGGATGTTACAGAGTATCTCAGTTCTTCTAAGCCACTCTTTGGCTGCAATAAGATCTATAATGCCTTCAAAGTCAATTATCCATTACTTCCTCAATCTATCAT
The DNA here is from genome assembly GCA_949677035.1 of Omphalea diandra. Taxonomy (NCBI): domain Eukaryota; kingdom Viridiplantae; phylum Streptophyta; class Magnoliopsida; order Malpighiales; family Euphorbiaceae; genus Omphalea; species Omphalea diandra. The sequence goes on from CATIWR010034927.1 coordinate 3,210, forward strand.
AATTTTCATTTATGGCAGTTCCTACATAAGCTTGTGTTATAAATCTCTGAATTATCTCAGCTAACTGTATGATATTTGAGTTTACACCCTCAGTTGGATTATTTCTTAACACCCTAAGATTTTTTGCAACATTGTCAATATGCTCACATGCAGGAACATACTCAACAAATTCATCTCTAACCTCTAGGCTAGCTTGAACTCTATCAAGTGCATCCATACTCTTATATGCAATGCATGTAAGTATTAACACAATTCAAATATCATGTACAATATACTCATATTACATATGTCTACAGAATCATTTACCCGCTCTAATACTATAAAAACGTGATGTCCTATTTACTAATCATTCTTAAAGTAGGTGCATTAACTCATTCATAAAACATAGAATAATAATGTGACACAATATAATTAAAATTTTCTCATTCTATTAATTGTCATTAAAAGACCTTTATTCAATTATTTTTCACACTATGTGTCTTGTTTCACAATATAGTAACTATTTACAATAACGTATACATGGGTAAATAAACTAAAGTACCAATAGACTGCATACTGACCCAACCTCTATCAGATATGAAGCATACCTTGTAAGAATACATAAAGTGTCTTTATTACTTGAGTGAAAAAAATTGTCCTCCTTCTTCAAGTGTAGTATTTAGTTTAAGGAAACCTTAGGTTTGGAAACCTTGAAAACTATATCTTATAAAAGGTTTAAAGTAGTACCTGCAAACTACTTTAGGTTAAGGTTAAGTAGTATTTGTAAACTGCTTGTAAGAGTTTGATAGAGCCTAAGGATCTATCACTTGTAAAGGCTTGGTAAGTGTTTGAAAACTTACTTATGTAAAGCTTGTTGATAGCACCTTAAGCTCTAGTGGAAATACTAGAAGAGAGGATGTAAACAAGTTATGTCAAACCTTTATAAATCTTACGCGTTGATTCTTCACCTATTTTCGTACTTAGTTTTAATTTTTATTACTCATCATGACCTTATTCAACCCGTTCCCCTTCTAAAGCACGAAGGGACAATAATTGGTATCAGAGCAAGTCTTTTGATCAAAGCTTAAGTGCATAGAGTAAATATCATTGCAAATCATGAAGAATCATAATTCATCTATGAGCCTCTTTTCTTCAAATAATCATATGGAGATCTTCCTTGACAGTGAAACTAGTGACCTATGGGACATTGTTGAGGAAGGAAGAGAAATTCCAATAAAGCTAGTTGGAGATGTTCATGTACCCAAGCCAAAGAGTGAGTGGACTACTAAAGAAAAAGAAGGCAAACTTAAAGAATAAAAGAGTAATGCATGTTATTTTCTGTGTAATCCACAAGTCTTAGTATGCTAAGTTATAAATGTGTGCATTAGCCAAAGAAATATGGGACACATTACAAACTCAACATAAAGGAACCAATGAAGTAAAAAAGAAATAGATCCAAATGCATACATATATGTATGTAACATTTGTATACCAACCTAGTGAAACTATTGCTAAGATGTATAATACATTCATAGATATTGTGGGCACTCTCAAAACTTTAGGCAAGTCATATGCACATGAAGACATGGTAGAAAAAATTCTAAGAACACTTCCAGAAGATTAGTGGGAAGCTAAGAAGACAGTTATAGAGGAAGCTAACAAACTAGAATTCTTGTCATTTGATGAGCTCATGGGAAAGCTATTGGCTTATGAAATCACACTTGAGAAGCCTACTAAAAGTATAGGAATGAAAAAGAAAGACTTGGCATTGAAATCTAAAGAGGTATGTTCTAAAACTCCTTCTTCTTCTTATTTACTAACATCTTCGTCTTTTAGTGATGATGAAGATAATTGTAAAGATGAGCATCTTGCCTTCATCACCAACCAAGTAAAGAAATTTCTTTCAAACAAAAGGGGTAGAAAGGCAAGGAACTACAAGAAGAAAGGCACTAAGAGTCAACTCATCTACTATAGATGCAATGAGAAAGGACATATAAAATTAGACTGTCCTAAGATCAAGAAAGCAAACTTCATTCTAAAAAGTATATCTCCAAGAAAGGAAATGAAGTATATAAAACTACTTGGGATGACATTAGTGATTGTGAACCTGATGAAGATAAAACAAGAAAGGAGCTAGCTAATCTCTATCTCATGGCAACTAAAGAGCAGTCAAATGAATCCTCAAGTGAACACACATCCAGTGGCAATAGTGATAGTGATAGTGATGGTAACAAAGAGGTAAATCCTTTTGATCCCTATTCTAGAGATAAGTTGTACTCTATAATTACCAAACACACTATGAGCATTGAGACTTTCAAGTCTAATACCTCTTCTTTTCAAAAATAGAACAAATCCTTAAAAGAAAATGTTGAGTCAAGAAACTCTAGCTAAAGAAAGTCTCTCACACCTGAGAACTTTAAATTAAAGCAAAGTCTCAGCAAGTTCACTAAAGGAAAGGATAACTTAAACTCCATCATCGAGGCTCAAATGAGTTCATCTATCAAATATGGATTAGGTTATCATGCCACCACTTTAATGGCTCCCTCCTCTTCTCAAACTGTCTTTGTTAACGCTAAGAAGAACAATGTTACTAACTATGTTATGAAGCAAAAAGTTTTCAAAAAGGGAAATGCCACTAATAATGGCTCAAGAGGGAAGTCTCAACACAATCACACGCTATTGAGAAATGCTCCTCATAAAGCAAATTATGCCTACAGGCATCACTCTTACAAGCCTAAGAGACAAAGTGTGCAAAGAAAAAAATTGGCATAATTATGGATATAGACACACACAACAAAAGAGAGTTCCACACTTGAGAAATACTCTCAAACATATTGCTTAAAGGAGTTACAAGTTTAAGAGACACTATATGCAAGTACCACCTATAGGAAGGATACTGTCTCATTTAGTGGTGATTGTTTCTATTGAGGTATATATGGCCACATTGCTTATCATTGCTAATCTAGAAGGCATGATAAGCATATGGCAAGAGCTAACCCCCTAGGATCGAAAAAGGTTTAGGTACCTAAGACATAATCTTCCTTATTTTGAAGATGTGCTTGAAATCCCAAATTGGAGAGCAAGAGTGGTATCTTGATAGTGGATGTTCAAAGCACATGATAAGAGAAAGGAAGTTCTTCATACATTTGGAAAAGATTAAAGGTCTTGGAAATGTTTCCTTTGGAGACAATGGCAAAGCTAAAATTATTGGCATAGATAAAGTAGGTAAGGATAATAACTCACCTATCCTTTATAAAGTACTACTTGTTAATGGACTTAGACATAATTTTTTGTGTAAGTCAACTATGTGACAAAGGCCTTAGAGTCATGTTTAAGCCACAAGCATGTTATGTATCAAAGATGAGTGATAACAAAATTTTATTCATTAGTAAAGGAGTTTATAATATCTATATGATTGATTTAGATTCTCTTGCTAACAATAATGCAAAGTGTTTAGTCTCTATAATGGATAAAGGTAAAACTAGCATAGAAGGCTAGGACATGCAAATATGAAACTCCTTAATAAGCTAAAGAGAAGAAACTTGGTTGAAGATCTACTTAAAATCAAGTTTGCAAAGGAAAGAGTGTGTGAAGCTTGTCAAAGAGGTAAACAAATTAAATCCTTAATCAATTCCCAGAATAAGGCAAGTCCTTCTAGACTATTGTAATTGCTTCACATGGATCTTTTTTTCCCTACTAGAGTAACTAGCTTAGGAGGCATGCATTATGTATTTGCCATAGTAGATGATTACTTTAGATATACTTGTGTATTGTTCCTCCCTTATAAGGAATCTTGTTTTGATGCTTTTAAAACCTTTGCCAAGAGAATTCAAAACTAAAAGGATTTGAAAATCTCTTCTATTAGAAGTGACCATGGAGGAGAGTTTAAGAATGCTAGATTTCATAGATTTTATGATGAGTATGGTATCTCAGACAACTTTTCAACTCTTAGAACTCCATAACAAAATGGGGTAGCAGAAAAGAAAAATATAACTTTTCAAGAAATGGCAAGAACCATGTTGCATGAGTACAATCTTCCTAAGTACTTTTGGGCTGAAGCTGTAAACACTTTTTGTTATACCTTAAATAGAGTCTTAGTAAGACCCTTGTTAAAGAAAACTCCCTATGAACTGTGGAATAATAGAAAGCTTAAGATTGCATACTTTAGGGTTTTTAGTTGCAAGTTTTTTATTCTAAACACTAAAAACAACCTTGGTAAGTTTGATTCCAAATCCGATAAGGAATTTTCCTTGGATACTCTACCACTTATAAAGGGTATAGTCTTCAATAAGAGAACACTTATTATAGAGGAGTCTGTAAATGTTGTATTTGATGACTCTAACCTCATTTCTTTTAGAAAAAAAAGAAGATGTTAATGATCTTGCAAGTCCCTTGAGTGAGCTAAACATTAAAAAAAGAAGAAAATAATATAGATAAGCTATAAGACATGAGGAATGAAAGAAATGAAGATCCACCTCTTCCTACTCTTAGTGAAGAGCGAACTCAACTAGAAAATGACTGGATTTTCAAGAAAGATCATCTAAGAGATCTTAGCATTAGTGATCCAGCAAGTATGGTTACAACAAGATCATCTTTTAGAAATGCATGTACTAATCTTGGTTTTGTATCCTTTATTAAGCCTAAGACCATAGATGAGGCCATTAGAGATTAACATTGTTTCCTTGCTATATAAGAAAAACTTAAACAATTCGAAAGAAACAACGCGTAGACCTTGGTTCTCATACCTTATAACCATTTTATTATTGGAACCAAATGGGTTTACAAAAATAAACTTGATGAATATGGAGACATTGTTAGGAATAAGGCTCTGTTAGTAGCCAAAGGCTATAACCAAGAAGAAGATATTGATTTTGATAAGACTTTTATACCTAGAGCCATATTTGAAGCCATTAGAATTCTAATTGCATTTATATCTCACATGAATTTCAAGTTATATCAAATGGACGTCAAAAGTGCTTTCCTCAATGGGTATACTGATGAGGAAATTTATGTTGAATAACCTTTCAGTTTTGAAAGCCATTGCATTCTCAATCATGTGTTTAATCTAATCAAAGCCTTATATGGCTTGAAGTAAGCTCCAAAAGCTTGGAATGAGAGATTTTGTAACTTTCTTGCAGATAAAAGTTTTTTCAAAGGTTTGGTAGACACAACTCTTGTTTCTAAGAAAATGAATGGGGACATATTGTTAGTGCAAATATATGTAAATAATATCATATTTAGTGCTACTGATGTTTGCTTATATGAAGATTTTTTTCAAATGGTAAAGAGTGAGTTTGTAATGAGCATGGTAGGAGAACTCAAATTCTCCCTTGGATTACAAATTAAACAAAGAAAAGAAGGAAGCAACATCAACCAATCCAAATATATAAATGAACTCGTCAAAAGAATTGTCATAGACAATAACAAACCTTGTAAAACTCCTATGAGCACCAACATCAAGCTAAGCATGGATAAACATGATAAGAATGTGGACCAAAAGCTACATAGAGGTATGATTGGTAGTCTACTCTATCTCACTGCCTTTGGACCTAAAATTATGTCCAATGCTTACTTATACACTAGATATCAATCTAATCCTAAAAAGTCTTATTTGCATGTTATGAAACTTATAATTAAGTATCTTGTTGGTGCCCTAAAAGTTCTTTATTTAAGTTAAATGCATTTTTTGATGTTGATTTTATTGGGTGTACCTTAGATAGAATGAGTACTTTTGGCACATGTCAATTACTTGGTCAATGCTTAGTGTCTTGGAGTAGCAAAAAGCAAAACTCAATCACTTTATTAACTGCTAAAGTTGAATATATTGTAGTTGTCCTATGTTGTGCCCAAATCTTATGGATGAAGTAATAACTTCTTGATTTTTTGTTGAAAAACAAGTTTTTATTAAGTGTGATAACATTAGTGTTATAAACTTATCTAAAAATCCTATTCAGCATTCTAGAAGAAAACATATAGACATTAGACAATACTTTCTTAAGGATCATGCTAATAATGACAATATTGTGTTGGAATTTATTGATACTAACCATTAATTGGTAGATATTTTCACTAAACCTCTTTATAATGAAAGGATGCAATTCATTAAAAAGAGAACTTGGTATGATTGATGGAAATACCTTAAAATAGCTTCAAATAGGTTCCTTTTCTTCTTAGTTAACTTATAATCTTTATTGCATGTGATGATATTTGATCACTATTAAAGTCTTTAGATTCAATAACTAAAGATTTTAATTGTAGATGCTACTAATTAAACTGTCCAAATATTAGTTAAATTCATGATCATTTTATTGAATTTGTTTAATAGCATTCATTAACTAAGCTTCCAAAATGATTGTCATTGAAAAATTTATTTTAAACAAAGCTTATGTTTAAAAATATGGCCAATAACTATTGCATATCTTACAACAACCGTTGTGTCACATGTAAGTTTTTCATTTTGATTATGTTGGTCTCTACAATTATTACGGATCCTAAATGATCATTGTCACCACTTCAATGGTCATTGTGAACTAGCCACCATTGTTGGCTAAAGAACACTTGGAAGACCAAACTAATAGTCATGTCCAATAGTGATTGCCTAACTCACAATAACCATTGAACATTCATAATGATCATATTTTTTAAAAGGAGAACCCATTAAACTTCTATTTAAACCCCTTCCTCCCCCTAAAACCTAAAATATTTTCACTTTATGTTTTTGCCTTGCTTTCTCTTTATCTCTCTCTTAATTTCTTCTATAATTTTTTATATTTTTCTTGCATCAATCATTCATGGCACCCGAGCCTAATGCCACAAAGGGCCATAAATAGCCTACTAGGAAAAACCTCAACCTTCTTACACTAGCTCAATTTTGAAAGTGAAGAGAATCTTCCTTCTATGATTACTCAACAAAAGAAAAGAAGTGCAAAACCTTCAAACTTGGAATCACAATAAAAGAAGAAAGCTAAAACAACCCATGAAGCTAATAAGCAAAGGGAAAGCCACTAAAATATAGCATACTCTTAAACTAGGTTTAAAGCTTACAACTGATCCTTTAACCTAACAATTTCATCTAAAATATGAAAAAGAATAACTCTTAGCTAAAAAATTATTGAAATGATAGCTTGGTGGTGGAAAATTTCTCAAGTAAAATGACTTGCAAAGGTACCACTTAGTAGAACAGGTTAAGGATTTGATGATAGGAATAGGATGGGAGCTATTCTACCACATCAGAGAGACATCTTACTTGGAGCTAACTGTGGAATTTCTCACAACCTTAGAAGTCCTAGGTAATGATTGTGATGTTTATACTAAAGCTAACACAATCAAATTCAAGCTATTTAGGAAAAAATATAAGATTAGGGTAAATGACTTGACTAGGTGCTTTGATACTACCAACACTGCATTCATAGAGCCTTATCTAACCTTTAAAGTAGATGTCAATCAGTTTTGGAAATCCATCACTAACGAGACTACAAACTATAATAGCAATAATAACAAAGCTTCTAAAATCAAGAGCTAAGCCCTATGGATTGCCCAAAAGTTCATTACATGGAATATCAATGGAAGGGGCCAATAAAATGGAAATTGTACCATGTTGGACTTATTTTTCCTCTAGTGCATAAATAACAAACAAAAGGTGAACACACCTTAGTTGTTATGCAGAGAATTGATGAGCAAATTGACAAGCACAATGCCTTTATGATGGCTCATTACATTACAAAGATTGCAAAGTTTGTGAAGGCTATTCCCCTATTGAGGCAAAGCTCAAGGATTATGACATGGTGTTAGAGGAGATGCCTAACAATGAGCCTATTATAGAGAAAATGCTACTAAGCATAGGGATTATCTAGAGGTTAGACATAAGGTTGATCAAGAAAGTGCTTGAGGAAAAAGAAGTTCCTCAAGAAGAAGAGGAGAATAAGAATATTAAAGAAGATATCAAGGTAGGGGTTGCAATAGTGGAAAAACTAGGAACCGATACACCTGCTCCATCTCTCTCTCCTTTTGAGTAAATAGTGTTTTAGCAGTTGGAAGCACTCACTATTTTTGTTAAAAAAATTGAGGACTCATCCGCTTTCCGTCACCAGAAAGTAAACCAACTCAAAGGTAAGCTGAAGGATGTGAATCAGACACTTAATTGGATTGTGGAAGGGTTGAATCTACAACCTTAAAGTCCAAATGATCAAGAGCAGTAAATGGTTCCACCTAAGCATAAAAACACTTCTTCCATGTAATAAGATTCCCCAAAAGAGTATAAGAAACCTATATTACGAGTAGAGCCTAAGAACTAAGAGCAACCCAAAGAGTCAAAATCACCGTTCGAACCTCAAGATCAAACCCATTCCTCTCCTTCCAAAACCATTTCTCCTCATGAGTCATTTACGTAATTATTTTATGGCATTTCCTTTTGTTTCTTTTGTTTTCAAAAATAGCTAATGTTGGACAACATATATTTTGCAATGTAAAGTAAATTGTTGTCTATGTTGCCTTACAATGCATATATGGTTCATTTATGCTCTTTTACTTGATCTTTTACTTATTGTTTGCTTCTTTTTGATAATGACAAAGTAGGAGAAATAAAAAATAAAATGGTACATATAATATAAACATATCTTAAGGAGGACAAAATAAATCATGCAAGGATGATCAAATAATAAACACTTAAAAAAGAAATTGAAGAGAAACATGATAACTTAATGCATAACCTTAATAGACTAAGGGGGAGTTAAGATTTGATCACTTAACATATATATCATTATTATTTTTGAAAGATTGTTTGTGATCACTAAAAAGGGGGAGAATGTTGAACCTTAAAGTTTCAAGTCTTTTTTATGATTACAAACAAGTCAAAGAGCTAACCTTCATCCAAGTTTTTATGTTAGAACTTATAGGCACATTAACTCTTTCAACTATAATGATTAGAGAAGGAATTAAGTCTAAAAACTTAAAGCATTAGAGAGTGAAGATTAAGGCAAACCTAACTTGACAAACAAACAGTTATTGTCTATCTCCAACAAGCATTATGGACCTAGCAATGGACATTGAGATATCACAATAAGTGTAAGAGAAATACTCGAGCTTGAGCATAGCTTTATGGACCTCTCAATAGGCATTGCCTATATTCTAGATACATGGTAGACAACTGATCAGACATAGCTATGCATATTAACCCTCACAACGAGTGTTGCAATTTCGAAATGGGCATTGATCTTGCCCTTGTAACAAGTATTGAACTTTTACAATAGGTGTTGGACAAGATGTCTTAGATTGAGCAAAACTTCCTAAAACTTGAAACGAGCTTTAGTCCTTCATAACAAACATTAAAAAAGCTTTATAGATTATGCCAAAGGCTCTAAATCTCTTACTGAAACACACTCAATATCTTAATAAGCATTGAACACATTCAACGGGCATTGAAAATTCAGTAACAGGTAATGGAAAAATACTCTAGTTTGAGCTATGAGCTTTAAACCCCTCAACAGCAGACATTTGTATCTTACAAGCATTGAAGGTGTTGCCAATGGGCATTGTAAATCCTTTAACAGTTGTTGAAGGACTTATGTAGATCTTGTAAAAGAAAACATCAAGCTTAGACTTTTTAGGAATCAACATAGGCATTGATTTTTCCTCCAATAAACATTGAGGTTTAAAAGTAATTACCATTGTTTTTATCCAACGATCATTGAAGAAAAAGTGGATAAAACAAATATAAAAGCCAAAGAAGGAGCCTTAAGTCAATTTCACTCTAATAGCTAGAACCAAATGGGCATTTCGATTGAGCCAATGACCATTAAAGGTGTATTTTGTTTGACAACCACGTGTTTGCATGAAATCAATCATGGTTGATGCCTTAACAATTGCATAGAGATTACTTTATAGGCGTTTATAGTCAACAACTGTAATGTGAAATGACATTTCTTTTTCTAATGGCGAGTTCTCTATTCATACCATAAAAGGACTCGCTCTCAACAGAAATACATAGATAACTATTCCATTAAGTGAGTATTCTATTATGAAAGCTTTTCTCAATAAAAAAAGGTGAATAAAGAATGGTCTAACAATCAAGAGAAATTCATCTTTCAAAACTTGCAAGAGTTATCTTTAAAACATAATTTAGAAATTCCTTTCACATTCTTAACCATATCAAGCATACCTTGTGAGAATACTTAAAGTGTCTTTATTAATTATGAGAAAGTTTTTACTTGTGAGAAAGTTTTTCCTCCTTCTTAAATTATTGTATTTTGTTTTAGGAAACCTTAGGTTGGAAAACCTTGAAAACTAGATCTTGTGAAAGGTTTAAAGTAGTACTTAGAAACTACTTTGGGTTATGGTTAGGTAGTATTTGTAAACTACTTGTAAGAGATTGATAGAATCTAAGAATCTCTCACTTGTAAAGCTTGGTAAGTGCCTGAAAACTTACTTGTGTAAAAGTTGTTGATAGCACCTTAAGCTATCAATATAGTGAAGGCTCTAGTGTGGAAATACTAGAGGAGATGACGTAAGCAAGTTATGCCAAACCTCTATAAATCTTGTGTGTTGATTTTTCACCTATTTTCGCACTTTGTTTTAATTTTTATTACTTGTCATTACCCTATTCAACCTCTCTTTTCTAGGGCACCATTGGACAACATTATAAGCTTGCTAGCTTACATACTCTTTTCTCCTTATTTCCACTACAAGAAACCATACATTTTTATAACAAATTTTCTTGCGACATATAAAATTTTATCACATTTTTTCAATTAACAACGACAAATTTCAAAATTATCACATAGCATTCATTTTTGTGACAACCCTTACTTTTGTTATTATAAAACCTTTGTGACGTCACTAATATGCATATTTCATGACAAATTAATTGAAATTCATCACTTGAACTTTAGAGTCAGAGTTTTGTGCCAAATTTTTAGAGAGAAATCTTTTAATGACAAATTGACAACAATTAATGATGATATTTGGTGTCATAAAAAATTTCTTTTATTGACAAAGTCATATATTGTCATTAATTTTAGGAAACAATTCATGATAGTATTATTTCGCCACCGATGTTCACCTTTAATGACGATGGATACGAATGCGTCACAATTTTATTTGGAGGCAAAATGTTATGCAAAGAGTTTTAAAGGTTTTTTTTTTTTTGCAACAAAGAAATATGAATTTATTACGATATTTCCCATCACTAACATTAATTTTCTATGACAAAATAATATTTTATAATTAACTAGTTGAATAAATAAGTGACAAAATAATTTCATCTTAATTAATTATATTTAATGACAATGGATATTAATGTTTCACAACTTTTTTTTGAAGGTAAAAATGTTTTGTAAGAAGTTTTGGAGGCAATTTTTTTAGAAGAAAAAAATATGAATTTGTGACAATGTTTACCATTGTTAATATTAATTTTATATGAAAAAATAATAATTAATCATTAATTAGTTCAATCGATAAGTGATGAAATAGTTTCATTTTAATTAATTATATTTAGTGACAATAGATATTAATGCATCACAACTTTTTGGAGGCAAAATATTGTGCAAGAAACTTTGGAGGCAATTCTTTTTTAGGACAAAAAAATTAATAGTGACATGTTTATCGTCACTAATATTAATTTTATATGATGAAATAATATTTCGTCATTAATTAGTTCAATTGATAATTGACAAAATATTTTTGTCTTACTTCATTATATTTCATGACGATGTATATGAATGCATCACAATTTTAGTTGAAGCCAAAATGTTGTTTAAGAAGTTTTGGAGGCAATTTATTTGAAAAAAAACAATTATCATGATGTCTGGCTTCACTAATATTAATTTTTTGTGACAAAATAATACTTCATCATTAATTAGTTCAATAGATATGTGACAAAACAGTTTCATCCTAATTAATTATATTTAGTGGCAATAAATATTAATGTGTCACTACTTTTTTTGGAAGCAAGATTTTATGTGAAAATTTTTTTAGCAACAATTTTTTTTAACACAGAAAAATAATAATTTATGATAACTTTATTGTCAAAAATATCATTTTGAATTTTTAAAAAAAAAAGAAGAAAAGTTACATTTCATATATATATATATAGGGATGCTATTGTTTAGATTCTTTGTGAGTGTTTTTTTTTTTTTTTTTTGACATCTGCCATAAATGTTAACTTCAAATCTATAGCAAATTGAAATTAAAAAAAAAAAAAAAAAAAACCCTTAAACATGCTTTGACGGTCAATTGAGTGCTTAAGTGGGAAAAACGAAATTGTTAGTAAATGGAGATGTTACTTAAAAATAAATAAATAATTGGAGATGTTTTGTTCTAAATTAACGTGTTACAAAGTTTAACTTTTGTTTTTATTTTTTTTTTTTTTTACAATAATGAGTTATAACTAATAAAATAGGTACCAATATTCTAATTAATGGTTCAAACACTAGTGTCATTTTGCACTGTATAATGAACCAGTTAATCACCTAAGATTTATAGTGATTAATGAATCCAACAAATCGAGTTTTGTCTAACTTGATATTAGCTTCTTTATCAAATGAACTTATTTAGTCTAGCTAACTCAGTTTTTGTTTAGTCTATTTCCAGAAGATACCCAACTCCTTTGGCTATATATATATATATACGAGATGTGAAGAGAGAGAGTCAAGACTGAAATTCGTTTTATTATGGAGATGGAGGGGGGCAGTTTGAAGAAGATGAAGACACCATTAGATAGATCTTGAGGAGAGGAACAAATTTATCTCTGCCGGGAAGGCAACGCGTGGCATACACGCAACTCATGCCGAGAGTGATAGTAAGATTTCAACACTTGTTTTTCTTTTTTCATATTTTCTATATGATGTCTAATATTTCTTTAGCGACTTTAACTCTTGGACTTTATTGAAATGAATTATGTATAATTTTTCTAGAAATTTTGAAGTGTATAAATTAATAAATAGATTTAAAAAATTAGATTATCATCCTTTGTATGACAGTTTTGTACTTTGAAAAATGAAAATATATATTAATTGTCCAAACATTAATAGATTTGTTTTTAAAGATATTTTAAAGACTTAATGATATTTACTTTGAATAGGTTAGTATTGCGTATACTTGAGAAAAAATTGAGGTAAATAACATTTATTATAAATTAAGGTATAAAAAAGGATATTTTAAGTATGTTATGGTTTAAATTTTTATTGATTTTAGGTTATTATCCAATAAATTTAAGTATGAGTATTCTAATTGTTATTAATAAATATATAAATAAGTAAAGAATAGGATTTGGTAGTCAAAATCTTTTTTGTTTTTCTTTACGGTCTTTCAAATAAATTAGAACAGAGAAATAAAAAAAAAAATCACTATGCTAATTCTCTCGACCTCTCCCTTAATTCATTATTAAAAATTAGATTTAGCATATATCGAAATTCTCTCTCTCTCTCTCTGTCTCTCTCTCTCTCCACCTCTTTTACATTGTTGTGCCTTGCAAAACTGATTTTGGTATTGTTTCCTTCTTTTCTTTTCAATTAATCTACCAATCAATACTCTGTTAAATTCTCATCTTTTTTATGTTTTTTTTTTTCCTGTGACTTTTGATTAGACAAATTTCAATTGGTTTTGGGTTAAAAAATTGTTTAATATGGTTGCTAATAGTGAGATTTTAACGTCATTCTTTTTTTTTTCTTTTTTCTTGAACTTGTTTCTTTGTCCTACCTAATCTTAGTTTGATTATTGAAATCAAAGGTTGTTTTACGAAAAACTACCACTTTAGAGGAAATAAAATCTATCATTCACTAATTAGACATAATGATGTTTGTAATGATAGTGCTCATTTGCCTCAATTCCAATTAATTCTTTTATAGATGTGTATCAGATGGTATACCAGAATTTGCTCAGGTGTAGATGCAAAAAATAGAAACATATTAACCCAACAAACTAACTCCATTGCTTTCATAATGAAGACACCTTCTTGTTCGGTAAGACCGTTACAAATTCAAAGAACCAACATTGTAACTTCAAATTTAATGTTTTCATAGCCTTATTTGAGTTGGTTAGCTTATAATATAGAATTGAACTTTTATCTTATAAGTTTTCTTAGTTAATGAAGACAACTAAGTTTGGTGCATATTTGCATGTCTCAATTTAATAAATTGGAGGAGTGGGTAAAGACATATCTAGTAGCAAATGATTTAAATCTAAAATTTCAGATTTCCTGCCATATCATATATTCCAATTGAATGGAGAACATGGACAATTTGTTAAAATTACTAAGATCAAATTTTTCATATTGGCTTGTTAGTTGTTTGACAACTTATTTGGTAGTAATATAGACTAGAATATTGAACTTGCCTTATCTTATATTCCATGTTGCATTTTGTCATTATATAGTCCTTGGTATATTAATCAGTGTTGTTGTAGCACATGTACAAAACACAAGTTTAGCACCTCTTGGTTGTACTTAAGACACCGTGTCAACATTGGTTTCCATGTTCATACTTTTTGATCATCGATGTCAGTAGGCATTAGTTTCTAATTGTGTAGCAGTGTAGTTTCATAGGGAGATTTCAAGCTTGGCTCTCTTGTGACGTTCATTTTATTTTTTTCAATTTTCTACCATATTGTTCAGGGCTCTTTTGTGTTAAAAATGTTGTTTGAAATGTTCATCCTAAAGATACTACCCATGAATTGGATAGTGATATTGACAAATTAACAGCTTAAAATTATGTTAGGAAAATAAAAATAGAGATTGCTTAGATCTTAATTTTTTATATGCATCCAATTAGGACAAGAAATTTGTGAAGTAATATTGCCAATATAAATCTATGCCTTGTTCAAGTTAATCTACTTACACAAACCATACTTGATAGCTTTTCTTAAATTGAATTTTAGGATTATTATTCTAACCCAACTTTTTATGGTACATCATTTTTCTTTCTTACTAGTTCATCCATTTACAATAAATTGACTTCAATTGTTTTTTCCTATAGGTTTTAGAAATGTCTCCTAGTGTACGCAATCGAAAGTGAAAAGTAACCCTAACAAGTCTTAACTAGATCTTATAGATCAAACTTCTAAGCATGCTTCATCCAATTTGATAACTCTCAGAGGTATCGGAGGACTTTTTGACAAAGGAAATAATACTTCTAATGGTGGGAAATCTAATACAGAAAAATGGGGGATTTGTAACAACTGAATTACATAATGGTTTCTCCAAAGGACGTGACCTTGACAACATGACATAAAACACTATAGTACCACTAACTCAAAGTCCTGAAATTCCTGAAAGTCATGAAATTTTGTCAACTGAAAGCCTTCAAGATCCATCACCTAAAATAAGTGTTGTTATAGGTATAAATCTTTTTTTAAAGATATTTATGAAAGTTGTGGATTATCTATTTTTGAATTGTCTGAAAGTAAGTTATAATTGTAATTCTAATTTTAGAAAGTCCACCAGATAATTAAATTTAATATTCCAATTCCAAGTTCTAATTTGCCAAATGGAAGCTAATTAATATTTGTGGATATTATGGAAAGAAGGGAAAAAAATATATCCATTTCATAATTTTTTATTTCATGTTTCATGTTTTACTTTGAAACCATATGATATATACAAATGTAAAGGTTTATTATTGTGTTCACATTAGCATAGTTATAGTATCTTGCGTGAAATTGCTAATATACACAAGGCTATTTTAATTAGTTTTTCAAATTTAATTAATGATGCATTGGGCATACAATTTAGGTTTAATCAGTTGTATAAATATTGCAATTGCTATTTAATGTACATGTAGCTACTGACTTTAAGAAGAGGTCATGGTCAAACAATGGGCAAGGGCATTATGAAGACATTTGCTATAACGACCGTATTCATATTTGCTCTGATACCAATAACTGTAATAACCATATTCATTTACAAAACTCATACTATTCATGTCCACAATTTATAATACTACAATCAGCACCTATCAGAGCACTCAACATCCGAGATTTACCCATCGGCCCCGCGATGTCATACACACCGGGATTTGCACGTCTGCCCCGTGTATGCTTGAGCCCTCTCTAATACCAAAACTGTAACATCTAAATTCATTTGTCAAACCAATAACTGTGACATCTATTGTTCTCATTTGTAAATTAGCTTTGATACCACAAATTGTAATGTCACAACGTGGCTACAGCTAGTATCTATCAGAGCACTCAACATACGAGATTTGCCCATCGGCCCCGCGATGTCATACACGCCGAGATTTGCACGTCTGGCCCACGTGTGCTTGAACCCTCTGATACCACCAACTGTAACTATCGTCTTTAGTTGCAAATCATGGCATTTCATGTTCAGAAATGCATACACATTAAGGTTTATTCATCATACATATATAATCTCATATGTATTTAATGTACACATGTGTTCACTAATGTTAAGACCAATGACCATAACCAGTTCCTATCAAATGTATGTACATGACGCAAGGAGAGAGAGTTGGAATTCAGCCGACGACTTGTGTTCCATGTGTCTCTATGTAAAACTTTATGCACCAAAATGTCCAAAGTCTATGCTTCAGTATCTAAAAAATAATTGCGATTTGGTGAGTCGCGACTCAGTGAATAAAAATAATAATCAAATCTTCATGGCATAATCCATAACCAAATATCATTAAGATACATTGCAAGTATAGCAATTGACTATGCAATAGCTTTGTTTTTGTCGTGACCAAGCAAGGCAAACATTGCTCCCGGGATATTCATGTGATTCATGTAACATATGTCCATCTTCCTGTAATTCATTTGCAGGTATTTGACAAGTTGATCACAATGCCCTTTTAGTTCCATATGCAAGTGCTTATTCACAAATGATATGTCAAGTAATCGTTAAGAGCATTTAATTCTCACTTGGCTTGTATTCCCATGTAACATGTAACAATTCAATCATATATATATGTAATAGAACATATTCATATTATTTCCATGTAACATGTAACAATTCAATCATATATACATGTAATAGAGTATAATCATATCATACAATTATCACATACACCCATTGAATCCAATTATTGTTTCTACTCACCTTTTAATGTGACCAACCTTTATTGTAGGGCTTCTTTAAAGCATTGAGATCCTAACATTTGATACATACATGGGCATAAGTATATCAAAATGATTATGAATACTTGGTATGCAGTTATGACATGATTCATGCAAGTGTACCTAGTGTTTATACATATTTTCCTTATATGGCAGCCTGAGCTTGCTACACGGTCACAACAATAACTCCTGATATACTTATCCAAATAACTTGATTCTTTTTTTCAAACAAACTAGACATATAATGAGACAACATATTCAAATTTCAAGCTAATATCAAATACACATAAAATGTGGTGAATTTTTAAGTTCTGTCATGTTGTAATGTCATCTCAGTCTGAGTAGGTCTTATATTCTTGAGCATATCTCAAATTGTACTAGTCCAATTGCAATAATATTCTACCATCAGTTACAAAACATATAAATTAA
>CATIWR010034928.1:0-40075 GCA_949677035.1 Omphalea diandra
CTATAATATGCACATAACATAAGACAATTTTCCATGCAGCTATACAAACACTACATATATGTTCAAGTGTCCCAAATATAACGGTGCAAGTGTCATTGTCATGCTTCTACAAATCGCATGACTAAATGATCATTTATCCAATACATATATTCATGTGGGATTTCATATCATTTATGCAATGAATATGTTTCAGGTGATAATGCCAATAAATATGGATAGGGATGTTACAAATGGTCCTTGAGAATTAGTCCACATTACTAGAAGTTGTAATGGCTCTACATAGCCTTCAAATATACATTGGAGCTATTCATGATCACCTTTTCCATAGGCATTAAATGTTCAATGTCCTTGTCATGCCTTTCAACTCGGCATTAAGTCTTGTCTTTTCCACAGTTATTGTATTAATCTCATAGTTATTGTTTTTCTTCTATAATCATTAAGGTCTCTAACAAGTTGAGCTTTGATTTAAAGTCACATGGACTCTACAATAATTTATGTGATACTTATTCAATAGGCCATTATTCATTTTTCATGGTGTTGATATTTCAACAAGCATTAGAGGTATCTATAGGCATTGAAGTGACTTGTCCTTCAAGCTTGCTTAATGGGCATTCTCTTTATGCCACAATCCTTGGACTATTCAATAATCAATAAAATTCTTCAAGGTCGTTGAGGTGACTTCCAAAGTTACACAAACTAGTTAAGGCCATTTTTGGAAAGTTTTTTAATAGACCAATTTTTTTTATTCCACAAGCATTAAAAAATTAGTTGTGATTAAGCAAATTTTTGTGGTCATTTATTTGCTTGATCATCAATTACCTTTATTTTTTTTTCAAATTTAAGCTTTCAATTTTCTTGGGCCTATGCAAACTTGTGGATATGAGTGAAAAAATATTTTATTACATCTATATGAGCTTCTACAAGAATTGAAACAATAATGTCCAATGTTTTCCTCATTTTGAGTGGGAAATACTTGCACAATGATTAACAACCTTAATTATACTCGCCTATTTCTACTTTTTTCAAACATAAACTTCTTAGAAAGCTTCTAGTTATAGCAATATATTGACAAAAAAAAAATGTAAAATAGTTATATATGTAAGTAAGAGTAGTAAAATAATTTAGTTATATATGTAAGTAAGAGTAGTAAAATAATTTGGTGTTTTGATTTGGTCCATTGATTAGTTTGAAGTAAGATAATGATTCCATATGAGGTGAGGCGGAGCCTGCTATAGGTTTAAATGTGTGTGATGATATGTGGGGCTATTTTTACTAATTTTAATGTTTTTTTCGTATGCACTAGAACTAGAAAGGAAGCAATAAAGCGTGAATTGAGAATCTAGTTTTGTATTCTTCTAGCTTATACTGAGTTGGTATATTTGGATTTTTAATTTCAGTTATATTTTGATACGTACTAATTTTGGTAATATTCTCATATAAATTTTAATTTTTTAATATTTACAATAATTTATATACTTCATATTTAATTTTTTTAATTTTATTTTAATATATGAATTTTATCATCATTTCTAGATTTAGAAATATTAGCATTTAACATATTTTTAATTTTTAAAAACAATTTTTAAAACTTTTTCAATCTTATAAAATATTGAGTAAACATAACATAGATTAAATTATCAATTAATAATTTTAAATATTTCATCAATTACTGTTATGAAATAGAATGATTAGATTCAATACTTTATTTTCAATTTATACGAAACAATATACAATTAACAATATTCGTTTGATATTTAAAATTAAATTCCTAACTTTTTAATATTTAAGTTTTAATTTATCAAACATAGCCTAAGTTTCTTACTTGTGTTCTCCCTCTTGTTGGCATGCTTCTGTCTTCATATCCAACTTTCCTGGAAGTCCCTCCCGCCAAAGCCTGCCCTTTTCTGGTCATCAGAAGCGTATTGGAACTTCGTACAAATCCCCACCAAGCACTTGCTACTCTCTCAAAACTCATGGACCTATAATGACCGTTAAGCTGGGTAGCATAACCACATATCCTCTCCACAACTAGTTGAAGAAGCATTGCAAAAACATAACCAGGCCTTATCTGGCCGAACAATTCCTCCGTTTCTTGTACTTAAACCAAAACAAGAACTCAATGGTATGGTTGCCTCTATCCACTCATTGAAGAAACCTTAGGAAGGTCTGTGTCTCACACATGTTTTCACTTTACAAAAACTTGATGCAACCTAAGACCTTCATCGGAAAAAAGTGCAAGAAATGTTAGATTTTTTTTTTTCTTTTTATCAGAACAAGAAATGTTAGATCATGTGCTAGAAAGTTGCAAGAACAGATCCAGCCATTGATATTGGTCGAGCCACCTTCAGTACTTAATTTATTTTCTACACTTTTCTATTAATTTAACTAGCTATACTAGGAATTTAATAAGCTTGTAATTTGTATAATGGCAGCAGGCAGGCCTAATCTTGCAGACATTTCCCATCTGACAATTCGTTCATCCACAAGGCGCTCGTAAGACATGAAGATTTGCTTTTAAAGATTACTTCATAATTCCTAAGGTATTATCAACCAGAGGTTACAAATTGATGAGTTCGTCATCAAGAACATCTAAGGAAAGTAATGATGTTCTTGACTGTGGGCATTCTTGCCGAAGATATTGATTCTTAACTTAGTCTTGTTGATATCAAGTCTCTTTATTGTAAGTATTCTACTTTTTCATCTATTACGGTTAACTTTGATTAAGTAGAATTTGAATGATTTCCAATTCCACGAACATAATGCATCTCTTAGGCATATCAAACCCTTCAGCCATTCCTTTATTGTTAATTTTTGGCTTCCTTGCAACCTTATTTAATTCAAATAGTATATGCGATAGTTATAGAATGTACCATGGAAAGAATGGTTACATGTGTAATGTACTGATCATTACCTGCTAGGCAAGGATTTTCCATGTTACATTACATTTACGTCAAACAACTATATAAAAATAAATAAATAACTGCACGCAGTCATGGCATTTTTTTTTTTTTTCCCCCACTAGTGCAATAACGATTTTTCACATTACAGGTTAACAAGAAGGTTATAAGATGTAAAATGCAACTTTTTATAAATTGGTTTAAATAAGAACTTGCATAGTAAACATGTACATGAGTGTCCAATTTAGCTAAAAATTGTACATTAAAGCGCCTAATAAATATTGACATCTCAACACTAACACAGTCCTAAGCACCAACATTTGGTCCTTAATTTAGTACAACTCCATGTTAAAGAGCAAAATGCAGCAGAAGAAATACACCACATGACACAAAAATCCGATAAGGTAAACATATAACACACTACTACTCATACTTCCTCCACTGGGTACTTAGAGCTAATGAAAATCATCAGAAATTTCAACAGTTCTTTTACCATTTTGAGTAGTGTAATATCTAACTTTGGGTGTTATCTTTGTGGTACGGCTGAGTATTATTTGGTGCCAAATAAGTGCTTTTTCCAGCTCAGTTTCGAACAAGCCTACCAGTGCAGAGGGCAGATCATCAGCTATTAAAATAATGCTTTTGACAATTGAAGGATCAAGTAGAGTTTGCAGACGGCCAAACATTTTTCTCACGTACGCAGCATGTTGAACAAGTAGCTTCTGTCCTCATACAACTTTTGTATGCGTCTTGTGAAGGCAACATCCTCTCATCACCCTCATCCACAGGTATACATGTTAGCGAAACTAAACAAACATACTTATTTTAGTAGCCATAATCTTTCACAAGAAAGAAGGTTGCTTGATCCAAATTTCTCAATTGGGGGATAGTCCCTCAGTTGCAAATTTCGAACGGATGGGGCAATGCAGTTCCCCCTCCCGTCCCCTCCCCTCCAAATCCTGATACTAATTCCTAATGTATATCACTTGTCAAATGAAAGTGAAAAAAAAAAAAAAAAATGGTGAGAAATATGATACTCTTAGGTTACATCCTTTCATATTTCTCTCTTACAATTAGATTACAAACTTTCTCCGACTTCTCCTTTTCGCATTGTCAATATGATTTCTGAAATCTTTGCTCAAGCACGTCATATTCTCTTGAGCTCCAATATTATTAATCTGAAGGTTCCTCTTTCAATGCTGGTAAATGAATCTTTGCTTTAAGAAATCCGATGATCCATTGGGGTTAAGCTCATGGGTATGCTCTAAAACTACTTAATTTATTTTCCATAGTCCATTTGGACCTATTTATGCACAAACCCTAGCCGAGCACCCATTCCGTTTTGTTGGCCTATGCCTCAAGTGATTCTTCTCATCATTGCTTCCCCTTCCTGCTCGATCAAAAGAAAAAGTTTGGTATCTCGGTCTTCCATTATCTGCTTTTCCACATAATCTAATTACACCAAATCCTTCCTTCTGTGCAAACTCCCAATAAAATTCAAATAAATCATCCAGATTTGCAAAAGTCATGCCCGTCTTAGGTACATCCCCTTTGCTTTCCATATTTTCAGCATGTTGCTAGTCTTGTATGTTTCCTTCCAACAACTCACAGCTAACTTCGTCACATTGTGCCAATTCCATTGCCCTGCCATCAAGTTACAAACACAACTCATGAAACTGAATATTGGCATCACTGAGTACTATCGTTTACAACAACCCTATAAGCCATTTTTATATAAAAGTTTACAACTATTTAAAGAAAGAACATTCATTCTATATACAAAAACATTCAATATATATATAAATAATTTCTTTGGTTCACGAAATAGAATATGGTAGTAATGGAATAGCTTTCTTTGTTCATATTTACTTCACAACTCAAAATTATTTATTCTTCAAGATAATTACAGCATATTTCAAATTCTAATCTTTATTAATTGAAATAATTTCACACTTACAGTATGTTTGGTTGTATCAAGAAATAGAAAAAAAAATCCCATTTTTGGATAAGTTTTCATTTGATATATTTCAACACGAGAAACAAAGTTCAAATATTGATAATTTTTCATAATTAGCCCCATATATAATAACTTTATGTTTTATAAGGAAATAAATTAATTTAAACTATGTGATCCTAAAATTATGCAGACGTGTTAATCTTTTTAGAATTTAATTTTTAATATGAAAGTAGAGTGGAATATATTTTCTTAGTCTACCAACCAACTCGTTATTTATACCAAAGAATGCTTGTTTTCACTTCTCACTAAAGTATCTAAAGACTGATTAGATAACATCCCAGGAATACCACCAGAAAAAGGAATACAATTTTATTTTCCATTACATGTTAAAATTAAAAAAAAAAAGTTAAAAATAAAAGAGAGAAAGACCAAATTACCAATTATTTCTTCTTCAATTTCTGCAGTCAATCTTCAGGATCTGTAAAAAATGCTTCAAAGTAATTTTCCATCAGATACAAAGAAAATAAGAAAAATTTCTTTACAAACTTAAGATTTCTTACATGAGATTGAAGATTATTCAATTTCGTGTCTGGATCTTGATGAATAAGTGCGGTGAAGGAAAATTGGGGCGTACAGACGGCTAAGATAGATAAAGTGCTACAGATGTCCGGCGAAATGGGCCTGCGATGGATCACGACTGACGACTGTGTTCCTTGCACATATTGGCTTTCTTTTCTTTTATTATTTTTTTTTTCAATTTAGCTTTGGTTAATAATTCAACCTACTCATACCTACAAGCGAATGACAATCACTACTCACTTTTAACTGTCAAAGCCCACAATTGTTCGTTACAATACTTTGTTTAATATTTTTACGATGATTAACTGTGTTTTAGCCCGATGATGAGATGAAATTATTTAAAAATAAATGTTAGAATTTGAATTGCATCAATATAATTCTTATTTTTTAATATTTAAAAAAAATTACAATATTTTATATTAATTTAATTTAATATATTAATTATTTATAAAAATTTCAAATATAAATATTTTTCAAAATTAACTTTTTTTGCTAAAAAAATTAAAGTAAAAAATAATTAACAATTATTAAATTAAAATTCTTTAATTTATTATCTAAAATTGCTACAGACAATTATAATACCAAATATACTTAATATTAGTAAATCGTTATTTATATACAAAGCTAAAAAGAATGTTTGAAATCATTCATATTTTTTTACTTATTTACACAGCAAAAAAAAATTTTTAGTTAACAACTTAAAAAAAAAAAAAAAAGTAGCAATTATTTTTTAATGATTTAAAGAAATTATTATTTAATCTATCAGATTCATAATAATTTACAAGTCAATTCCTTCTATTTGAAAATCTACTTATTTTAGTTCCACTAGCAACACGATTTCATATTAAAACATAAAAAGAGAAATTAAAAAAATTACAAAACTCCTTCTTTTTTTTAAGCAACAAAAAACTTCAAAATTGATAAATTCATGGAAGGATGAAAATCTATAAACTCTAAAATTTAGATTCATTGATGGATCTAAAGTTAAGGGATCATTTAAATAGATTTCCAAACAAAAGCAACTAACTTATTAATTATGGTAAACCTAATAGATGAAATAGTAATTTTTCTTAATAATCTTCACGTGTTTTGACTACTTGTTTTTGTTGCTTAGCGTTTTATATTCTTAAATTTTTTCTGTACAAATTCGCCAAATTAATCTTAAAAGATCCACATACTAGTGCTTGGTTAAACAATTAATTAACGGTTATCTTGGGCGTTGCATTTATTCTAGTTTAATTTATTTAATTTAAATATTTTATTAAAGATATACTTACTTGATAGTTATTTTATAATTTAATTATTTGATAGCTACATGCAAATAAAAGAAAATTGTTGAGCGAAAAATAGTAAAAGGTTCATAAGAAAATTAAATTAATAAAATTATGATAAAAATATATTTATAAATAACAGTAACAAATAGTCTACTTTCAAAACAAATTGTATCAAAAAAATTTCAAAACTAATCAACATGTATTAATTAGGGTACTTACTCCTGTACATAATTGCTAGGTATGTACATACTTTATTCATTGGCAAAAATCATGTGCCAGTCTCTATACAACTCATGGAACAAATTAATAAGAATAATAATAATAAAAAAAATCACCAATGCAGATTTAGTGGAAAGTTACTAACCAAATTGTATGAATTAGAGTACTTAATATTAAAGTTATTAACCAATGTGAGAGAGGAATCTAGAAAGCAAAAACTGATGTGAAGGGGAGACACTAACATGTTCCAAGCTGTATCGTAACCTTGCAATGATGTTTGACCGTCACCTTCATAAATAATGATAAGACTAACATATTCTGATGTAACTCTATACGAATAACTTCGCAGTTGCCATGGCTTCTGAAACTTTCATTATTGGAAATGAAAATAATGATCATCCAGGGCATGCTCCCTTGCTATGAATCTTCCAACCAAACAAATATTTTTTTCTTTCTGGGTAATGGTTATGGAAGATTAAATACAACCAAGAAAAGTAATACTAATTGAATCCAACATGGAAAGAATAGTTATATCATTGATAAACTACTAATTGTAACATATTGTTTTACTGCATCAATGCCAAACAATATATTCAAAGGCATCTTTTTTTGGTAGCAGCAATTATTCTGTACGGGAAGAATATTGTGAATGCAACAACTTTTTCTAAATGCTAGTTTAAGTAAGAACTTGAATTGGAAACAATACATGATTGTACAGTTTGCCAAGAACCTACATTGTGAACTATTGACATACACCACAGTTGGTCCTTACTACAAATCTGCATTAAACAGCGAAACGCAGCAAAGGCACACATCAATACAACACCATATCACAGAGGTCCCATAAGGTAAAGCTGTAAAACTACCACTTTTTCATACTCCCCCAATACTTCGAGCTCATCAAAATCATCAAAAATTTCAATGTATTTCCTTTTTTTCTTTTTCACATTTTGAGTAGCATCATATCTAACTTTTGGCATTGTCTCTGAGAAATGGCTGAGTATTATTTGGTGTGGAGTAAATGCTTTGTTCAAGTTCAGTTTCAAACAAGTCCACCAGTGTAGATAGCGGATCATCAGCTATCAAAATAATGCTTTTGAAAATAGAAGGATCAAGTAGAGTTGGCAGACGATCAAACATCTTTCTCACCTCATTGCGCAGCATGTTGAACAAGTATGTTCTGTCCTCATACAACTTTTTGTATGCATCTTGTGAAGGCAAAATCTTATCATTCTCATCTGCAAAACAACCAAACATACATTTTGGCCAAACTAATACAATACAACATATATTTTAGCAGCGATCAATCTCATCTGCAAAGCAGTAAATAAATATTTTAAAAATATATTTTAGCAGTCACAACACAACAAAACAAGAAATATGATATTCTTATATTTCATCTTTTCATCTTTTTTCATAAATTAAACACTTACTCATATTTCTCTTTCTTGCATTTTCAAATGAATTTCTGCAATCTTTATTGAAGCATATCATATTCTCATGTTCTCCAACATCAGCAACTGAGTCACAATCACAAACACTGTTACATGGTTTAATGCCTGCAGCACTATTTATATCAAGGTTCCTCTTTCTGTACTCATTAATCAATCTTTGCCTTAAGAATTCTGCAGAGCCACTGGGATTAAGATCATGGGTATGCTCTAAAGTTACTTTATTTATTTTCCATAGACCATTTGGACCTATTGATGCACAAACCCTTGCAGAGCATCCGTTCCTTTTTGTTGGCCTATGCCTCAAGCGAGGCTTTCCAATTTTACTTCCCTTCCCTGCTCTATCACAAGAAAAGGTTTGGTATTTAAGTTGTCCATTAAGTCCTTTTCCACACGATTGCTTAACCACACCAAATCCTTCCTTCTGTGCAAACTTCCAATAAAACTCAAATAACTCATCCAAACTTTGGAATGCCATGCCCGTCTTAGGTACATCTCCCTTGTTTTCTGTATTTTCAGCACATTCGGCTCCTTGTATGTTTTCTCCCAACAATTCACAGCTAGCTTCATCACTTTGCCCTGCTTCCATTGCCCTGCCGTCAAGTTACAAATGTGATTCATGAAACTTAATAGTGGTATCATCTTCATTTTCTTTACTAGCATTTATCATTTACAGCCCATGATAAGCCATATTTGCAACACTTTCAATACATATAATTTTACCAAATAAGAGAACCATCTAAGTAGTAAAAAGTACAAATAACCATCTAACTTGGATTCTATTACTACCACAGTTTGATTTCACAGTCACAAACACCATTACAGTACCACAACAGACAAATTATAAATTTAGACAACGTCTAAGCAATAGGAAGCTCAAAATAGAAAACCATAAAGCAATTAAAGAGTTCAATTACAAGGTATCGATACGCAGTGAAATCATTGTAAAAACGAAGGAAACCCATAAAGCACTGGATGCTTAGGCCTAGAATAAGTAAGAATCGAACCATTTGTTTGTTGTTTTAGTTTAAAACAAGTAAGACATTGCAGGCCGATGATCTCTAACAACACCGCATTTCTACTGCGAAAATGTTCAAGAACAAGCATCTCGAGTCCCTAAAATCACAATTTTAGCTACACTTAACAAATGTCTTTACTATTAAAAAAACAATCGTGAAGGAGTTGCTTACCGAGATGTAAGATCTAGTGACCAAGTTTCTGGTTCAATCTCCAATTTGGGAAAAACACAAGAAGTGAATTTTTCTGCCAAATATTAAAAACAGAAAAAGGATTTGCAAGTTTTTAGTTTCGCAGTTGAGACTGAAGACAGGAGGGTGAAGAAGTTCCTTCAATTTCTTGTCTGGATCTCCACGAATATCATATCAGGATATGGAGAGTTACGCATCCGAACGGCTAATAAAGGTTGAGAGATGATTAGTGTTGCTGGAAAGAATGTGGGCACGGACCTGTGATGGATCACGGGTCTGTCGCACTGGGGATATGTACATGTCGGGTTTTTGTCCGTCCTTCTATTTTCCTATTATTATTTTGATTATTATTATTATTATTATTTTGAAAAGCATATGTCAATTTATTAGGTTATCGAATCCGGTTTCTAGTCGATTATTTGAAATTAATTAAAATTAAATATATAAAAATAAAATCAAACTGATTATTAAATTTATTAATTTTAATTTGATTTATTTTTAATTTAATTATATTTAAATTTTGTATTTTATTTGATTAGATTCAATTCAAATACAATTAACAATTCAATAGTAAATAAAAAGATAAAATGAACAATATAATGTGTTAACTTGCTTATAAATCTAGGGAGATTAGTTACGTTTAACTTTGTTTTTACTTCTCTAATTTGGAGTTTAACTTTTAAAATTTATAAATAAATCAAGTTAAAGTCAAACATTATTAAAATTATATAAAACTCATTAGTATAAATGAATTTAATCATGTTTAATCTATTCAATATATTTAATAAAATTAAATTATAAGTAAGAAATTTTATTTATAATACTGTTATACTGTTTTCATGAAACAAAAAAAAATTAATATCATAATTAATTTTAAATTATTAATAAACTTATTTATAAGTCGGTTGCAAATTTATTAATACGTCAATTCGCAAATTGAACTTATTTGAAATAAATTTATAAAATTTTATGGAATTCAATTAAATTTTCAGGTTTAAAACTTAAAACAAAATATTAATTGCAATTTTAGGAATTTAATTTGAAAAATTCAACATAACTAACTCAAATCTTATCAAAACATATAGAATTTCTAAATAAATATCATAGAACTAAAACAAGTAAAGTTTGACAAAAATACCTCATCTTTCAACGTTTCTATTTCTATCCTTTTTCTATTTTTCTTGAGTTTTTCCTCTTTCTCCCATTCGTTTAAGAGTATTTTTAAAATAATTAAATTTTAATACATTTAATTGTAGACATATTTTAAATATAAATTTTATAAATTTTAATAGAATTTCATATTTAAGTTGTGTCATTCCAAATATTCAAATTTATTTACAAAATGGATTATAACTTCATTTGCAAATGAATTCCACATTTGTGATTCATTTGTTTCAAATAGGCTTTTAATGATTTAAGTATTAATAAACTTAAAATTAATTTGTTAAGTTAACGACTCGAACTCAAGTTTAATTTCAAAATTTAGTTATGATAACTATTAAATAAACTATCAACAAAGCATAATTGGGCAAGAAGAGTAACATCACACTGAATATATACCCACGTAAACAAGGTTTCTTTTCGTATATATATATATATATAACATCTATTTGACTTTCGTTAATAGGGAAAGATCTAAACGAAATATTTATAAAAGATCTACTATCGTAAATGACATTTGCCACAAATAAAAGATAAATAATTTATATAAAGGAGACATCAAACAATCTATAAAGGGCATTTATAATTTAATAATAATAAATAAGCAATCACTCTAGTTTTTTTTTTTTTTTTAAAGTAATCACTCTACTTCTTCTCACTTAAAAAAAAAAAAAAAAAGTAATCACTCTGCTTCTTCTCACTCTTTATTAACATTATTTTTTCTCTCAAATATTAAGTCAAAATTTTCTTCTCACTCTTTATTAACATTATTTTTTCACCCACATATTAAGTCAAATTTACACAAATTTTATTGAGTTAAAACTACTAATGAATAAAAAGCTTATATAAGATTAACTTGTTCAAAACAATAAATATTTTAAGACCATAATGTGGTTACTTGAGGAGATGCAAAATTTGAATTCTCTTTCAGGTGGTAATCCTAGCAATTCCTTAGGAAAGACGTTAAGTAATTCATTCACCATTGGTACTGTCTTTGGTTTGCTTCTGTCCATTTCAATGCCCTTTACCAATGGTAAGTATCCCTTACATCCATGTCTCAACATCTTGCGTGCACAAATGACACATATTAGGTTGGAAGGAGTGGATGTCTTATCACCTTGAAAGTTGAATTCTACTTCCCCAAGTTTAGCAAACAACACCCTTTTATTTTTGCAATCAACCTTGGCATAATATATCGCTAGCCAATCCATACCAAGAATGATATCAAAATCTAACGCATCAAGAATCATAAAATTTGCAAGAAGATGTATCCCTTTGATAGAGATGGGACTTGACATAAAGCCTTATAAGAGTACTAACCAATAATGGGTTTTCTAGTTTATGACATGTCATATTCATTCTTGATGTGAAATTAGGTGACACAAAGGAATGAGTAGTAGGGTCAAATAATACATGAATGTCAATCCCACAGATATATAATGTACTTGACTGCATTAGATGCCTAGACCTCTTAATGGGTCATAGGGGTTAGTTGTCCTTGGCCTTGAGCATTAGAGCTTTATGGAATAGACCCTTTGCCACCACCTTAACCTTTGCCTTTACCTCTTAAAAATTTTGGGCTGAAATACTGGCCTTCTGGCTAAGACTTGGCTACAGAAATAGACATGTTGGACTGAACTGAAATAGGTGGGTCATCTAGGGAAAGGAAGGTTGTTCTTAAACATTAGGGCAATCCTTAGTTATGTGGCCTAGCTTAACCACACCTAAAGCATGCATTACTATCATATATACACTGCCCCCTGTGAGCTCTAACACACCTCTAGCAAGTAAGAGGTTTTGTCCTTGAGTTAGATGCCCTTATGCCCTAGTTAAATATACTAAAAAACTAGTGAAATTGCTTCCATATTCATTTTCCTTTCCTACCTATCCTGTGAGTAAGTCCTTTTTTCTTACCACTATTAGTACCTTTAGTAGACTTTACACCTCCTATTGTAGCTGCATTAATGGCACTTGGTTTAACATAATATGAAATCTCACCTACTTTACCCTATTTATCTTTCTTTAACTCAATCTAGCCATTAAGTGGTAACTCGGTCTTTATACTTCTTGCTATGTCCACCAACTCATGGAACTTTTACTAGCCAATCACAACATTTAATGACTAGCAGTGGTCATTGAGTCTCATCACATATCTCTTTTTATTCTTCTTCTCTATGCTATAAGTGTCACCCATGAATGGAATTAGCTCTTTAAACTTCTCTATGAACTCATCAATACTCTCATCCTCTGTTTGTTTTAGCTTCTCAAACTCCACCACTTTTTGTTCCCCTGTAATCTCTAAAAAGGCCCATTTTGGAAAAAGTGTAGAAAATGACTCCCATGTCAAATTCCTCAAAAGACCTATGATATTCTTCTTATACTACTTCATCAACCTACTAGAGTCCTTCCATCTTAATCGCCACTCAGTTAGTTACCTTTAAAGCATCAGTCAATTTCTTCATTATTCGAAGATACTGCAAAGGATCACTATATGAGCACCATCAAATTTCGAGATTATGCTAGAACGAATGAAATCTTGCTTGCGACTCCTACTTTTTATTGATCAATGGGTATTGAAAGTATAAGAGACATACATTGGTAATAAACCCAAAGCATGGCATGCATTTGGATAAATGGAGGTTCCCTTAAGTGTTGTACAAGCTTGAAACCCTTTTTATCCAAAAGGTGGTCAATAAGGGACCTAGGCAGGATGATACATTGGTACCATCCCTAATGGAATATAGAGTCGCCACCCGACTTTGGTTGGGATAAAAATCCAAGCAAAGCAAAATCTAAAACCTAACTAAGTCATTTAGAAGACACAATTGATCTTCAATCCATCAGAGATCGAGTTTGAAATTGAGTACAACTTAAAGAAGTGGTTAGGCACCACAAACCATCCAGATATTGAGACCCGACCTTTAGGCATCTTTAGTTCACTTTAACACTTTAACCTCATTATTAATTAGTTTAGTTATGTCCATGAGCATGTTTCTAGTGTAATTTAACCAATCATGTTAAAGTATTATCATAATTAGTATATGAATCATGCAACAGGTTAAGGGGAGGTCATGCATATCAATCAACCACAAAATACATAATTATGAGCATCATATGCTGAACTCATCTCCTACACACTAAAAAAACACATAAGTTAGTCATCATCATAAGAACAAAGCAACAAAGACAAAGAACACAAAATGAACACAACCAAAGGTAAAAGTCTCACCCATAATCTCTAAGTTAATGGAACCTAGGCATGTTTCGAAGTCCATTATTTCATACCAATAACAAATGAATATAATAAACAAAATATGAAATGCAATCTAAGCGAGACATAATCATAACAGGCAAGGTACATGTGATTCATAAGACGTATATGAAGGATAAAGGTGAAGCCTTAGGTAAGTATTATAGTCATTAGCTTAGATTCTTAAGATCATAGGATCCTCATACATTATTATTCATAAAGAACAATAACATTCTTAAAACATCCATAGCTACTAGAAGAAATAGGATATTAAAATGGTGTCAAGGCGACTCCCACAAAGCCACTAACATAAACACTTCATTAACAATATGAGAATAAGACAAAAAGAGGGGTCATTGAGTGATAAACTCTCTTCCTAAAAGGCTCAAAATAGCCATATAAATAGGAAGACAACATTATAAATCTAAAAGGAGCTAGTTGTCTTCTCTTAGTGGCAAAGTCAAGACTCATAACAAAAAGTAAAAGGAACATGAATGCACTATAGGATCACGGTAGGCTCCCTATCCTAATCATGTTCATAATAATAATAACACAAACATGCAAAGAATTGAAAAGAGAAGAATATGAAGAAGATGAGTTAAAACCATTACAAATAAGTATAAAACCCTTTCCTCCTCTTTAATCCTTGCTCTACTAAATGAAAGAATGGGGATCATAGGCATAAGAACTAGCCTTATTCATTTACTAAAGCTCACAAAGAACCATAAAAATCATAAAAAAGCAAAAGAAAATGAATAGGAGAAGAAGAAGAGAAAAGTATTGTTTCACAATCAAAGTGGGTTATATAGACTAATTGGTGGTATGTACAACCCATTTAATGGACTGACCACAAAGAGGTATGTACATACTACTATAATTAAGAATTTTCAAAAAAGAAGATAAAAAGAAAAAAAAAAAGAAAGGAAGGGAATTGGGATTCTTGATGCTCTTTTGGCATGCCTTGCCCTCAGAAGCACTAGTATTAATGAATTATCCTCTAAAATGCTAAGGAATAAGCAAAAATGAAGTCTAAAAAACCTTAGCAGCTACCTTATATATTAGTTGTGAGGGGTTAGATGTTTAGTTTTTCAATGTCTAGGGTTTATGAATCTCAAATTTAGTAAAGTAACACTAGGACCTTTACTTTTTTTTTTTTCTCTCTCTCTCTCTCACTTTAATGGTGAGGCCTTTATAAAGGGAAAAAGGTTGCATCACAGATAAAATGGCCCTAGTTACACTTCATTCATGACTTATAATAGACAAGGGCTATGAAATATTTAGAATTAAGGTTTTCAAGTGGTTTGTATAATAAAAAAGTTGGCTATACAACCATTTAGTTTCTCGAAGAGGGGATTCTAGAATGTTTTACTATCTAAGATTTGTCAGTTGCTATATAGCCATTTAAAACATGGCCAATAGAGTTAGGCTTTTAAGACTTATAGGCTTAAGCTTAGTTTGTGGCTTAATCCAAAATTTCCTAAAGCCTTTATTTTTCTTGCTTTTATAATTCTCTTTGCATTTTGGGGAATCATTTCACTAGTTTTCATCATTGGGCTTGCATTCTGAGGCACAAAATCTAATGTTTACAATTTGCCCCTACTTTGTATAGCTTAGAAAATGACATTTGAGATATGATTATTTGAACAAAACTCAACAAAGTAATATGGGAGTATAAATATTATGAAGGATACTAAAAGATATAATTTTTTAGTAACTCCTCAAATAGGAAATAAAGCTTGTTCTAATAGTTTTCTAGCAGGTACTAATATGTTTAATGCATTTTCAATAGCTCTCAAGTAGGTGTTAGGTGTCTTAGTAGCTCTCTAGCAAGTATTAGGTTTGTTCTGATGCATTTTGTATGCTCAGTGTGCTTCCAGCAACTCTTAAGTAGGTACTAGGTGTCCTAGCAACTCTCTAGCAAGCACTAGATTTGTTCTAACAGCTCTTTAGTAGGTACCAATGCCCCAGTATGTTTGTAGTAGCCTTTTATAGTTCTCAAGTAGGTAATAGGTGTATTGCCAATTATCTAGCAAGTACTAGTGCATTTGTATCTTCACAACAACTTTATTGTATATCTTAAGTAGGTATTGGGTGTCCTATCAGCTCTCTAGCACATACTAGTGCATTTTGTATGATTACAGTAGCTTTCTTATAGCTACTAATGTTCTCTAATTTGTTAGAAGTGTTTCAGCACTTCTAGCTATGGTCCTAGCTTAAGGATGATATTACATCACATCGACCCTTCTAGCATACTAAAGTGTCATCTTGTGTCATTGCAGACTTTTTTGCTCTTTTGGAATAAATTTTTATCTTTACAATCCTTTTAGCCATCTTAGAGATGCATTCTCATTAGGAATAATAAATCTAGGCTCGAAGTTGTGAAGTATTATTGTAAAGTATGTGCTTTCACTAGAAATATTTCTTAGAGTGTGAATATTGCTCTAGGGGTTTCTCTAATATCCCTATTAAGGTTAATTCTATTATTGGAAAATATTTTGATAACTTGGTTAGCAATTAAAGGGTTGAATTGACTTTTTTAAGATTCAGTGATGTTAGGACTATTTTGGTAACTTTGCAATAAGAGGATCCCTCATTTCCTTATTTCTTTCTATTGGCTTTTAGTGAGTTGTACAAACATAGAGATTATATGTACAACTGACTTAATGTAATCCGTATGTAAACACAGTGTGGCTAACTTTTTGCATGACATAAAGGGATACTAGTTGTCTATAAAGATAAAGGTTGTTTGTACAGACAACCCCTCCTATATAAAGGCTCTAATCGACACTAGAGCTCATTTGTGTACTTCTCATCTTCTTTCTCTCTCTCTCACTCTCTTTATCTCTAAAACCTTTAGATGTAGACCTTTTATAGGTTCTCTCTTTGTTTTCAAATTATTTGCAATGGCCGACCTTAAGGCTTCAATATTTGACATTGCCACCAACTCACACAATTGTTTGTGATTCATTGAGGCAGATGAAGGTTGTTTAGGGTTTAAAATAATTTATTGTTTTTATTTATTTTTCACAAAATTTCTTATTGATTCTGAACCAAATTATGTTGGACTTTTTGGATTCCATTTGTATAGTTTTTGAACCAAATATAAGACTTTTGTGCAATTTTGGAAAAATTAATTTCGTAATTTTTTTGTAAAATTTTGCAAGTAGTCCTTGCCATGGCTATGATTGATTTACTTCCTACCCTTCGAATTTTCTTTATATTATTTGTACACCTGCACACAAAAAAAGTAGGATATTATTTTTATTACTTGAAAAAATCACATTTATATACCCAAGGTGGGAGACTTGATCCCTATTTTTTACTGACCATCCCAAACAATCTTGATTTACATGTTTGTTTAAGACTTTTTCATTGCTTTGATTTATCCCTTGTTTACTTTGTTTTCCTTTATATCATATGGGGGTTGAATGTCTATTTTCTATTTCTCATAAGGTTTTGTCTCCTTCAATAAGGGAGGCAAGGTTATTGACCCTACAAGGGTTTAGTTTTGGATGTTACATCCTCATGTCTTTGCTCGTTTGGAGGAGACAGGTCTTATGCCATTCCTTAGGACATTGTTAGTCAGGCCCCATAGGCGATTCTACCTTGACATAGTCACTAACCGAGTGATGGATGGACAACACCTACACATTCCACTTACTGTTGATCGAGGAGGTGACGATCACACTCAGGAACTTCACATACCTGATTAGGATGAGCTTCTCTAAGATCCCTCTTCTTATTGATTCAAGCATATACCATCTTGTACTCTAGTACGATTATGTCTGCAGGCTCCTTGGTTGTATTCCTCAGATAAAAGGGAGTCTCACGTTTTAGTGGTTTAGTCTGCCTACTATCCACGATGGAGGACATTGAGTTCATTCCCCATTTTCATTGGGGCTTGGCCATGCTGACATACCTATATCTCTTTTTGGACTAGTACATTATGGACTAGTCTTATATGGAAGGCACCTGACGTGTGCTCATCATAATTATTTTTCCAAATTTCTTTATTTTATCTATTCAATTGTCTATTAGTTATTTCTATATAGACATCACACTTCTTTGATACGCTTGGGCAATAGAACTAGGGTTGCTTATAGGTAGCAATCCTCTGTCTGACATGAAAGGCTATTATCTCAGTTCATGAGATAGAGCTCCTCTCATCATCAAAAGTCATCTCTCGAGATCATGCACAACTGCCAAAGCATCATCACCTTAGACTACTTGTGTTTATCCTGTAAAAAGAAATAATTATTAGTTTTCTATGTCACTTATTGTTCATGGTTATATACTTATAGTAATAAATCATGGTTTTCTTTTTATAGTTGCACTTAAACTAGAGGGTCCTTCTATGCTTGACAGCCTGAGGTAGTGGAGATAAAAGATCTTTCCTACGGGTGGCGCCTATTAGTGGCTCCCTTTGTAAGAGTGGTACCTTGGTAGTGGGTCTTGCT
This sequence comes from Omphalea diandra, assembly GCA_949677035.1. NCBI lineage: Eukaryota > Viridiplantae > Streptophyta > Magnoliopsida > Malpighiales > Euphorbiaceae > Omphalea > Omphalea diandra. The sequence continues at coordinate 18,454 of CATIWR010034928.1, forward strand.
GTGGCATAAGGGCTTAGTTGTTCGTCCTATACCTTGAAATCCACCATTGGACATGTTTTGGGTGACATACATGAAGGAGGAGGAGGAGATACAAATGGCGTTATGATTCGTACCTGGGGACTATTAGTTATGGGAGGCTCCAACTATAAGGTTTAGATGGTTGAGGCACTGCTTGGGATACTCTCCATGTTTGAAATAATGATATACGCATTTCCATAACACGAGGCGTATGGGGGGACCATCCTACACCGAGGGGCTCATGGGACTATGATAAGCGGAGGCATTTGGAGCCTATTCCCATTATTTAGGACCACAAAAGGGCCCATACTCCAAGTGATGTAGGTGGATTGGAGCCCATGGTGGTAGGTGAGGTTGACCCTATCCCCGACAACATGGTGGAGTCATGCATGACATCTCTAATTGAGTTGACGATGTCGTTAGAGATTATTCGGTCATCATGTACTTTCAAACTGGCTGACAACACTCATGTGAGTATCTTTTACTTCATACCTTTGTTCATTATACCTTTTGACTTGATAATATATTACTCATGTAATAAATATTTCATAGATTTTGTCGTGTCCAAGTTGAGGCGATGGTAGGCCTGATTGTAGCTCTTAAAAGAGAGGTAACATAATAAACTATAGTAGTTCATGTTAGTAATTAATAGAAAATGCAGATTATGTATACATGTTTATGGTTGTGTTTGTGTGTTTAGTGTCTTGTTTATCCTAACCCTTGTGTGTCATATAAGAGATGGTCTAATGCCTAACTCAAAAGCTTTGGACATTGAGCAACACTTAGTAGTGATGGAGGCCCAGATTGAGCAGATGACACCATCGACATTTACAAATTCAAATGAGTATGTTGCCTTGAAGGAGTAAGGAGATAAGGAGGAGTCTACTTTCAAGAGCAGGGAAGAGTGAGCCACTCGACATTCTTTTTAGATCTTAGGATTTTTTTTTTTATTTTGTATACATGATCAAATATTATGGATATCTCTAGTACTTGTAGGACAAATGTTTAGGCAATTTTAAAGGCCCTTTTTATTTTTTAGATGCTTATTAGAACACTTAGGATTTTTTGATAAATTTGAGGCTATTCTGTCTCTATTTTGCTAAAACTTTGAGATTTCTTTAGTACATATATGCATCATTTTTTTATTCTAGCATTGAATTAATTCTCTGAATGTATGGTTATGCTTTTTTAACTCATTTGCATATATACATGCCTTTTAGAATAGGTATAAAGCACTTTATAAGCTCAAAATGCAAGCGAGACTTCACCCAAAAATCTATAGAAAAATTGGTTTGTACAGATTATCGGGTTGTCTGTATAGATAACTTGAACAATTTGTATAACCCCATAGTACTGTTCACAACTATCAAACATTAACCACCTTATCTTTCCTCTATAAATATCCAGCCATGATTCCCACCCTAGAATATGCCATTTTCACCTTTCCAACCATGGCTAAAGCATTGTTGAGGTCTCTCTTACCTTAAAGTTGGTTTGATTTACCCTAGACAAGTCATGAGGCTCTATGTTGCTTCTTATCTATTTATGTTGACTTAGATTTTCTATGAGTGGCTTATGATTTATAGGATCCCACTACCTATGCCTTTTTATTCTAGAGACACTGAGATATGCCTTCTGCTAGGAGAATTTGGCATTATTATTGATCATCATGTCATAGGTGTAGATTAGATCACTTTGACTTATCTAGGTTACCTACACATCTAGAAGATGATGGAGTTATTTAATCTACGATATGATGAGGTACCCAGGTACATCTTAGGTGAGGATAAAATTCTCATGTCTCCATTTCTCACTCTTTACCCTTATAGGGGGTCACGCTCGTACGACATAGGCCTACATTATAGCGAGAATTCTGATAGGGAGTTTATGCCATAAAGAGATGATGATGAGAGATTTTGCCCCTTCTTGAAGGGGCTGAGCTTAGGAAGACTCCCATCATGATAATTTTGGGTGAAACTATGTGGGCTTGGATAAGGTGTCCCTTTGTGTAAGTGATTCTTTCTCTAGGAGGCTGTTACTACTTCATATGTGCACTTTATATGTAGCCTTTTTATATATTTTTTTTATTATTTTTATTTTGCCTTAACTTTTGTCTACATCGCCCTTGTGAGTTTTTAATCTAGTGGGCTGCTCTTTTTCTTTTTATTTTTCATCATTTTTTTTAGATATGGTTGCAAGAAAGTTAGTTGTTTTTACTATGATGTGATGCTTTACTATCCATAACATCATTTAAACTATCGTTTGTCAAAACTTGCTACTACTAAGGCTAAATAAACTGAGTGGATGTCCCATATTAGTACTTTTAACATTCATTGGATTTCTTTGTGGTGCAGACTACTGAGAGTTACCATGAGGACCTACGAAGATTGTGCAATCATTCCAGCTCTATTTTTTGGCAATTTCTATGATTTGGCTAGTGCATATCACTAGTTTAGTGCTCTTCAGGTCAAGGTTCATTTCCTCCTTTCCTTCACAAAGGGACCCTTAACCCAAGACTTCTTGGATAGGGTAGGTGCTACATGGGTGCACCGCTATATCTATAACTTCTTCATAGCTAAAGTTTATGATCCTAGGAATGATACTGATTATACGTCTAAGATGCATGGTATTTAGAGTTGCAAGATGTGATGTCCCATTTACTAATCATTCCTAAAGTAGGTGCATTAACTCATTCATAAGGCATGGAATGCTAAAGTGACACAACATCATTAAAATTCTCTCATGCCATCCATTAACATTAAAAGTCCTTCCTTCAATTATTTTTCACACTATGTATCTTGTTTCACAACATAGTAAATATTTACAATAAAGTATACATGGCTAAATAAACCAAAATACTAATAGATTGCATAATGGCTTAACCTCTATCAGACTGCTAGATAGCAACTTCAAAATGCAAACCAGATGTAATCTTTAGTATACTCTTCTTGAAAGAAAATTTAATGCGACGGAGTGAGCTTGCGTGCAAAGTAAGTAAACACATAATGATACTTCAATCTCAAATAACATAACAAACATTTAAATATAAATAACTCATCATCATATCCATGAACGAAAAAAAGAGTTTTTACTCTTAAAAGCCACATAGGCTTTCAAATGTTATTGCCACACAAGCTGTTATATATTGTTGACACATATGCTATAGATATCGTTGCCACATAGGCTATCGATATCATTGCCACATAGGCTATCAAACGTTGTTGCCATAGAGGATATCATATTTTGTTGCCACACAAGCTATAAATATCATTGCCACATAGGCTATCAAATGTTATTGCCACACAAACTATTATATTTGGTTGCCACACATCTATTGTTGGCACATAGGCTATAAGATTTTGTTGCTTGCTCAATAACATCAAGTATTAGTCTTTCAACAAATCAACTATAAATCTAACAAAATTTCATCAATATAACAACTAATAACAACACCCATAAACTTTGGCAAATCATATCACAACATACTTCTATTCTCAAGTCATAATTTATCAACGTCTCATGAAAAATAAATAATTCAAGAGTATAACAGTCATTTGATCAATGTATTCATCAATATCATCTTATTGAAACAACATTTCAATCCATTGAGTATATGTTCATGGTAGTTAATCAATCTCATGTTTAGTACCATTAGCTATTTACTTGCCTCCTACTTTAAGCTATTAAGCCATGAATGGTCCCAACTTATTCCAAATATTATCTCCAATGCCTCAAGGACCAATTTCAATACACTAAATCATTCCATGATGATAAAGTAATATTTTGATCTTGTTATGCAAATATGCTCTAGTAAAACATTATGAACTTGGTAGGTTTTTTCTATAATTGCTTTTGCCATATAAATATAAATGACTTGATTATTTTTTCAATTGAACTAGACATATACAACATATCCAAAATTTAGTCCAAAATATGCACTACATAATTTATGGTCAATTTTATAAATTTACCCTATTTCAATGCCATCTTACTCTGAGCAGGTCCTACATGATTAGGGTCAAATTGTACAAATCTAATTACAAAACTGATTTACCAAAGGTTACAAAACACTTAAAGGGACATTTTTCATGTTTTATAGAATGTCTAATTCAGTCTATAAATCCACCAAAATAAATGATTAATCTCAAGATGAACATGTTTCAATAAATTGAGAATCAGTCATAATAAAGGAGTAATATCACATCAACCATAACATATTTGGCAAAAATATGTTATAGGCATGTATAACGGACATAAATATACAAATTTTAAGTTTGGAACATCACCAAATTCCCATTATATGGCCATTAATTCTTGGAAAATAGAACTAAGAGATGAAATAGATTTCATCAGGTTTAGGGTCAATCACAATTATAAAGTATATCTCTTTCCAGACAACAAATTAAGCAAAACTGCTTTATAGATATTTAGAGGGGATATAACTCTATCAATTTCATATTTTGAACTTGTCTAAATCAGCACATAAGGTCATCGAAATATATGAAAACAACCAGACTGAGGAGATTTAAGTAGATTGTGAACCAGCCCTAATGAAGGAGCTATAGTTCTTCACACACACCAAACTAAGAAAAACTATTTTACATGCATTTAGATGGCACATAAAGGTACAACATTCATGGTTCATACTTTCCATAATTCCTCTTCTAGGGTTATGAAATCATGGGTATAAAAATCTACTCTAACAATAAAACCAACACAATTAGCTCTATTTCTCTTGAATTTCAACTTCCGTACATGAGCTCTACCTCAAATACTCTATAATTCTTACTAACCATGCATGATTAACATGTCATGAGGGAGTAACTTTTTAGGGGAAAAAGATAAAAGTACTTACCTCTTATCCTAGAACTATAAATGTTTAAGGTTCTTTCCTAGGCAACTCACTCTTCTCCCTCTGCTTCTTCTTCTTCTTCTTCTTTTGCTTCTTCTTTTTCTTCCATTCTTTCTTTATTTCTTAGCTCTTTTTTTTCCTATTGTAGCTCTTCACTTTTTTGCCTCTCTAATTTACTCCTAAAGGAATAAAAATTCTATTTGTATACCTACCTTAATAAGACAAAATCATGATGGCTTGTTCCTATTGGTTGGAAGCTTAATTTTTCCTCTTTTAGTCCCTCTTCTTCACTCCTTCATCACCTCTATCCATCTACTAATCTCCATGTGTTCCTTATACTTTTAATAAGTTCTAAAATACCATTATTTAAAATATTATAACATGCACACAACATATGACAATTTGCCATGCCACTATGTAAACATCATATTCATTTTCAAATGCAATAATATAAGTATTATTGTCATGTTTATGACATGTGATGCATATATTCAAATATAACATAATTAAAATGTATATGATTTGGGTTAAGGATGTTACAATTCTCCCCCTCTTATAAAAATTTCATCCTTAAAATTTTTACTTGTTAGAACTTTAGAATATATAGGGATATTGTCATCTCTTATGTTCCTTTACTTCCTAAGTGGCCTCCTTAGGTAGTGATGGCTCCATCACACTTTAACCATGGGTATCACTCGATTCCTTAACTATTTTAGTTGTTGATCAAGAATTTCAATTGGTTCTTCATGATAAGTCATATCATTAGATAATTCAATCTGTAGCTCTGATAATATATGGCTAGGATCTGACAGATACATTTGAACCATAGAAATGTAGAACACATCATGTATTTGAGATAATTTTGCTGCTAATGCAAATTGATATGCCAAAGGCCCAATTCTCTGTATGATCTCATATGGCCCAATGTACCTTGGACTTAACTTTCCCTATTTATTGAACCTAATAATGCATTGCCATAGTGGAACATTCAAAAATACTTTATCTCCAACCTAATAATCCATTTCTCATCTATGTCTATCAACATACCCTTTTTGCCTTTCGTGAGCAGCTTACAAACATCTTCTAACTACTTGGATTTTGGCCACTATATCTTGTACCATCTCAGGACCTTCTAACTTTCTCATCCCTTCAACATCCTAACAAATCGGACTTCTGCATTTCCTGCCATATAAAGCTTCATATGGGGCCATACCAATACAAGAGTGATAGTCATTATTATATGCGAACTGCATTAATGGCAAATGATAATCCGAATTGCCTTTGAATTCTAACACACAAGCTTGCATCATATCCTATAATGTCTGAATAGTGCTCTTTAATTGACCATTAGTCTGTGAGTGAAAAGGAGTGCTAAAATTCAAATGAGTACCTAAGGTTGTTTGTAAGCTGTTCCAAAATGAAAAGTGAATTAAGGATCTCTAACACAATAGAAATAGGAATGCCATGTAATCTCATAATCTCAACATTATATATTTTAGCCAATCTATGAAGTGAATATGTTTGTTGTATAGGCAAGAAGTGTGCAGATTTTACGAGTCTATCTATAATAACCCAAATAGCATTATGCCTTTTCTGTGTCTGAGGCAAACTAATAACAAAATCCATTAAAATATTCTCCCATTTCCATATATAAATAGATAAAGTATGCAAATTACCTAACCAGTGCTTGATGTTCTGGCTTGATCTGTTGGCAAGTTAAACATCTTGATACAAACTCAGCTATATCTTTCTTCATCATTGACCACCATAAATGGGATCACATATTTCTATACATTTTTGTACTTTTAGGGTGTATAACATATGGTGCATTGTGTGTCTGTTGCATAATATTTGATCTTAAACCATAAACATCTGCTACATAGACTTGACTACACATCACTATCATTCCATCATCTATAATAAAAAAAAATTAGTCTTCTTACCTTCCTTATCTTTTGTAACATTTTTTGCAAATATGGATCCTTCCTTTAAACTTCTCTAATTTTATCATCTATCATAGCTTTAAATGAAGTTTGGACATTAAAGCTGTCACTTTCTTAATCCCAAATTTTACATTTAAAGCATAAAGATTAACCAACCATACCAGCAACAACATCTAAGGCTTTTCGGCTTAAAGAATTAGCAACAACATTAGCTTTACCCGGATGATAATCAATAGTGCAATCATAGTCCTTTAATAATTCTATCCATCTTTTCTGCCTTAGGTTTAATTCTCTCTGTGTTAGAATATATGTCAAGGTTTTATGATATGCCATAATTTGAAATGTCTATCTCTACAAGTAATGCCTCTAAATTTTCAAGGCGTAGATAATGGCTGCTAACTCTAAGTCATGTGTAAGATAATTCAGCTCATGAGGCTTTAGCTGTCGAGAAACATAAGCTATCACCATTCCATGTTGCATCAATACACAACCTAACCCTCATCCTGATGCATCAGTGTATACCATAAATCCACCATTTGTTGATGGTAATATCAAAATTGGTGTCGTAGTCAATCTCTTCTTTGGTTCCTCAAAGCTTTGCTGAAATTGATCATCCCATTTAAATGCTACATTCTTCCATAATAGTTTTGTCAATGGCCCAACAATAATGGAGAATCTTTCCACAAATCGTCTACAATAACTAGCCAACACAAGAAAACAATGCACCTCTAATACATTTTTAGGTGGATCCCACTCTAAAGTGACTTTCTCCTGAACTCCATGTCTATACACAATATGCCCTAAAAAGACTACTTATTCCATCTCAAAGTCATATTTGTTCAACTTGGCACATAATTGTTTTTCCTTTAAGATATGCAATATGATTCTTAGATGATGTTCATGCTCTTCATGATTTTGTGCGTATTATGAGAATGTCATCAATGAGCACAATCACAAATTGATCAAGATATTATTGGAAGGTACGATTCATTAATGCCATAAATGTTATCGGTGCATTAGTTAACCCAAAAGGCATAACAAAAAACTCATAGTCACCATACCTAGTATAAAAGTAGTTTTTGGAATGTCTGGCTCAACAACCCTCAACTGCCAATACCCAGATCTCATATCAATTTTTAAAAATACCATTGCACCTCGAAGTTGATCAATTAAATCATCAATTCTCAATGAGGGATATTTATTCTTTACTATTACTCTATTCAATTGCCTATAATTAATACACAATCGCATGCTTCCATCCTTTTTCTTCACAAATAACACTAGTGCCCCATAAAAAGATATACTAGGTTAAATGAAACCTTTTTATAACAATGCTTCTAATTGTTTCTTTAATTCTTGTAGTTCCACTACTGCCATTTGATATGGTGCAATAGAAATAGGTGCCACTCCTAGCAAGGTCTCAATATTAAAATCAACTTCTCTATGTGGTGGCATACCTGGCAAGTCATCAAGAAATACTTTTAGAAACTCTTTCACTATAGGAATATCTGCCAAACCCAAAATAGGAACACTAGTGTCCACCACACTTGCTAGAAATGCATCACAACCTTCTTTGATTAGTTGAAAAGCCTAAATAGCTGAGATTAAACAAGTTGGAATAGTTTTGTGCTCCCTAACAAATATAACTCTTAGTTGTCCTGAAAATCTGATCATCAATTCTTTAGTATGACAATCTAAAACTGCATGATGTTTTGCTAACCAGTCCATTCCTAGAATGACATCAAATTCCTTAAAGTTCATCAATGTCAAATATGTTGGCAATACGACACCACACACTAGCACTAGACAAGTTCTACATACTTTGATTACAATCACACTACCTCTAGTAGGTATCAAAACACCTTAATCATATCCTAAGGATTCAACTATAGCTTGCACCTGTGATGTAAATTCTAAATACATATATGAATGTGTGGATCTTGGGTCTATCAAAACATAAATATCTATGTCACAAATAGAAATTGTACCATAAATAACTTCAAAAGCTATTAGAGCCTTTTGAAGAGTGATAACATAAACTCTAGCCTTTGGTTGAGTATGAGTTGCCTATCCACTACTAAAAACTGAAGTTGTTCAACCATGTCCTCATTTATCTCTACCTTACCCTCTATCTCTGCTTGTGTCATGAACATTCTCCCCAGCACTGTTCTACCTAACTACTTGTAATTCCCCTCTAATCAAACCTATCATTTGACAATCTCGACTCACATGGCCCAATTATCTATAAGTATAACAAGTAAGCCTTTTAGGTCCCCAACACTCTCCAAAATGAGTTCTTCCATAATTAGTACAAATTGGGGCTACACCTCCACCCATTATGCCTACAGGTCCTTTCCTACTGTCTGAGCCTTCATAACTACCATAGCCACCACTACGCGATGCCACTGACACTAATATACCAAGATTACTATGTCTTTTATCTCTTTGATTACTAGTAACTCCTTGATATCCTGATCCCCTAAATGATATGAAACCACCTCTTTTATTGCTCTATTTGGTTTTCCACTCCACCCTACATCACTTCTTTTCCCTTTTGCTTTAATTACATTCTTTTCTTAGATCACCTCCTTTGCTCGAATAACTGCTACTAATAGTGTAGTATAATTAGCCGACTTAATTACTAATCAATCATGAATTTCTAACCTCAGTCCCCTCTCAAAATTTTGGCACTTTAATTCCTCTGTAGTTGCATACTCTAGGATATATCTTGAGAGTTTAACAAATTGTACCTTATAATCTACCATTGTCGTATGAATTTGCTACAATTAGGAAAACTTCATCTTTTTCCCATCTAAGTATACTGATGGTGCGTATTTATTTGGAAACTCCCTTAGAAAATCATCCCATGTCAAAGTCATCGGTTAAGCAGTGCAACCTGGAATAGTCTCCCACCAATCTAAGGCATTCTTTTGAAGCAAAGATATTACATACTTTAACTTTTGCTTTAGGGTACATTTAAGCCTGTTCACGATTCTCTCAATTCTTCTGAGCCACTGTTCAGCCTAAGTGGGATCTGTAGTTCCCTTAAAGTCAATTGCCCTTTGCTTCCTCAATCTATTATAATTATTGTCTATGGTAGGTCCTGCATAAGCTTGTGTAGTAAATCTCTGCATCATCTCTGTAAACTGTATGATATTTGGGTTTACACCTATAGGTAAATTATTTCCTAACATCTCAAGATTTTCTATAACATGGTCAACATGCACATGTGCATGAACATACTCAACAAACTCATCTTTAACCTTTAGGCCAACATGAACTATACTAGGTACATCCATACTCCTATATGCTAATGTATGGAAGTATTAATACAATGCAAATATCATAGACAACATATTCATATTACACATGTCTACATAATCATTTACCCATTCTTATACCACTAAAATGTAGCGTGCCATTTACTAATCATTTCTAAAGTAGGTGTATTAACTCATTTATAAGACATGAAATACTAAAATGACACAACATCATTAAAATTCTCTCAGGCCATACATTAACATTAAAAGACCTTCCTTTAATTATTTTTCATGCTATGTATCTTGTTTCACAATATAGTAACTATTTACAATAAAGTATAATGGCTAAACAAACCAAAATACTAATAGACTGTATACTAGCCCAACCTCTATCAGATTGCTGATAGTAAATTCAAAATGCAAACTAGATGCAATCTTTAGTATACTTTTCCTAAAAGAAATTTTAATGCAAAGAAGTGAGATTGCATACTTTGTAAGTAAACACATAATAATAGTTCAATCTCAAATAACATAATAAATATTTAAATATAAATAACTCATCATCATATCCATGCAAGAAATAAAGAGTTTTTACTTTTAAATGTCACACAGGCTATCAAATATTATTGTCACACAGGCTGTTATATATTATCACCACACAAGCTATCAAATATTGTTGCCACACATGCTATCATATTTTGTCACCACACAAACTATAAATATCATTGCCACATAGGCTACCAAATGTTATTACCACACAAGCTATGATATTTAGTTGCTACACAAACTATCATATTTGGTTTCTATACAAGCTATCATATGTTGTTGTCACATAGGCTATAAGATTTTGTTGGTTGCTCAACAACATCAAGTATTAGTCTTTCAACAAATCAACTATAAATCTTACAAAATTCCATTAATATAACAACTAATAACAACACCCATAAACTTTGGCAAATCATATCACAACGTACTTTCGTTTAATGTCTCATGAAAATAAATAATTCAAGAATATAACAATCCTTTGATCAATGTATTCACCAATATCATTGAACAACATTTCAATCCATTGAGTGTATGTTCATGACATTTAATCAATTACATGTTTAGTACCATTAGCTATTTACTTACCTCCTCCTTTAAGCTATTAAGCCATAGATGGTTCTGACTTATTCCTAATATTATCTTTAATTCCTTGAGGACCTATTTCAATACACCAAATCAATCCATGATGATAAAGTAAGATTTTCATCTTGTTATGCAAATATGCTATAGTAAAATGTCATGAACTTGGTAAGATTTTTCTATAATTACTTTTGCCTCACAAATCTAAATGACCTTATTCTTTTTCAATTAAACTAGACATATATGGGTACAACATATCCAAACTTCAGTCTAAAATATGTACTACATAATTTATGGTCAATTTTATAAATTTGCCCTATTTTAATATCATTTCAGTCTGAGTAGGTCTTACATTCTTAGGTATATCTCAAATTGTACAAATCCAATTACAAAACAAACTTGCTAGAGGTTATAAAACATAGAAAGGAACATTTTTAATTTTAAACACATTGTCTAATTCAATTTATAAAGTCACCAAAACAAATGACTAATCTCAAGTTGAGCAGGTTTTAACACATTGAGAATTAGTCATAATAGAGGAGCAATATCTCATCAACTATCATATATTTGGCAAACATATTTTGCAAGAATGTATAATAGACATAAATATATATAAATTTCAAGTTTTGAACATCACCAAATTCCATTTCTATGGCCATCAAATTCTTAGAAAACAGAACTAAGAGATGAAACATATTTCATAAGGTTGAGGGTTAGTCACAATTAAAGAAGTATATCTCTTTCCACATAACAAATTAAGCAAAACTGCTTTATAAGTATTTATAAGGGATATAACCCTACAAATTTCGTATTTTGAACTTTGTCTAAATCAGCACATAAGGTCATCAAAATATATGAAAATAGCCAGACTAAGGAGATTTTGGTAGATTGTGAATCAACCCTATTGAAGGAGCCATAGTTCTTCACACACACCAAACTAAGAAAAAATGTTTTACATGAATTTAGATGGGTCATAAATCTACAAGCTTCATGGTTTACTCTTTCCCTATCCTCTTATAGGTTTATGAAATTGTGGATACAAAAATCTGCTATAATAACAAAACTAACACAAATCATCTCTATTTCTCTTAAATTTCAACTTCTATACATGAACTCTACCTCCATAATTCTTAGTAACTATGCATTATCAACATGTCATGAGGGGGGAATTTCTTATGGGGAGAAGACAAACTCACTTACCTCTTATCCCAGAATTGGAAAAGCTTAGAGTTTCTTCCTAGATAGTTCAATCTTCTCCCTTTCCTAATTCTTCTTCTTCTTCCTTCCTTTCTTTCTTTCTTTCATAGCTCTCTTTCTTTCTTTCATAGCTCTCTTTCTTCTACTGCATCTTCTTGCATTTTTGAATCTCTAATATACTACTATAGGAATAAAAATTCCATTTGTATGCCTACCTTAATAATACAAAATCATGGTGGCTTGTTCCTATTGGTTGAAAGCTTAATTTTCCTCCTTTAGTCCCTCTTCTTCACTCCTTCATCACCTCTATCCATCTACTAATCCCCATATGCTCCTTATACTTTTAATAGGCTCCAAAATACCATTATTTAAAATACTATAATCTGCACACAACATATGACAATTTGCCATGCTACTGTGCAAACATCATACTCTTTTTGAAATGCAATAATGCAAGTGTTATTATCATGCTTATGCCATGTGATGCATATATTCAAATGTAACATAATTAAAATGTAAATGATTTGGGTTAAGGATTTACATAGGACCGTTCTTATCTAATTAGAACATTAACTATGACAACAATGATCTTTAATAAAAAAAACTTCTTTTATTAAGTTTAGTTTAAAAACATGTTTGACTAAGGTCCTTTTTATTATGCAAATGCATTTCCTTTTGATATCATACCCAACATGGATCCTTTCATTTTCATATTACATATCAATTAATTGCATGGTCACTAATTTTAACAATGGCACATTAAATCATCTGATTATCTTGCTACACGCCATTGGCATATTTGGTCCCTTGTTCTTCATTATGGACATCTCTACTATTACCCCACATCCTATCATTTTTGGATTAGTATCTGCAGTGGTTAATCACACTCTCTCACCTTTTACTTTTATTATTATATATTTTATGTCATATTTTTTACCTAAGCCACCCTTTTGGGTTTTTTACTTAGCAAACTATCTCTTTTCTTTTTTGTTTTATTTTTATGCCTTAATTTTTGCCTAAGTTGCCCTTTCAAGTTTTCAACTTAGTGGGCATTTTTCTTTTCCCACATCCTTGCAAAAAATGCTTCTTTAGCCTATCCGAGTTCACTAGCTTAGAGAATTCATTCCCATCCATATATGATAATTTTATAGCCTTACCTAAATAAATTTGCCTGACCATATAAGGACCTTTCCAGTTTAGCTTGAACTTTCCATTTGGATATTGAGTTTGCAGTCTAATCGCCTTTAACACAAAATCATTGACGCTTATGGTGCTAACCTTGACTCTATTGTTAAAAGTGTAAGCTGTCCTAGCTTGGTATAATTTATATATGGTAGAAAGCCTTCTATCATTTCTCATCTAATAAGGCCAACTACTAAAACCTGCTTCTTACCCATTGATATTTAGGAATCTTTGACTTTATCAACACCCATAGGGACTTCATCTCTACCTTAATAGTAATACTGCCTCCATTCCATATATAAGGGAGTATGGTGTCACTCCTATAGATTTCTAGCTATAGTTCAATATCCCTATAATGCAAAGGGCCATTTCTCAAACTAGTCCTTATAAGTTTCTACCATATTGGTATTCTTATTAGCTACCTCTACCACCTCGTTGGCTTATGGCATGCCTATAAGGTGGCAATTTATGATGGGTCACTTTGTACTTTTCCAAGATTATTTTGACTTTTACATAAAAGTGAACCCCACTATCCATCACGATGTAATGTGGCACAACATATTGGCAAATGAGATTCTTTTCTATGAACTAAGATATTTGTTTTGCCCATAACTTATTGAAGGTCTCAACTTTTACCCATTTTGAAAAGTAATCCATTGCTACCATAATGTACTCATGCCCATTATGAAAGCTTGCTTAATTTCTCTGATCACATCAGTAGCCCATGCTACAAATGGCCAAGGCGACATCTGATTCTTTAATTTCATCGGGAGACATGTAATTGAGGCTACCATGAATGTGACATTTATGATAGCTTCAAGAAATATGAGTATAATCTTTCTCCATAGTGTTCCAGTAATAACCCATCCTGAAAATTTTCCTTGCTCATGCTTTCCTACTCAAGTGGGAACCACAAATCCCTATATATACCTTTTCATGACTTTGTTCACTTCCTCATCTTTTAGACACTTCAAACGGACCTCATTTAACATCCGCTTATATATGCTGCCACCATAAACTATAAACTATGACGCTTTTCTTCGAATCACATCCTTGTCTTTCTTTTTAGCCCTTTCAGGCTATTTTTTACTTTCTGTGTACCTTTACACATCATAATACCATGGATGATTTTCTACTGACACTTGCATCTCTCTTTTGTCAACATGGCAGGGTGCAATGGATTTAAGTGTGAGTAGTGGTTTCATCGGTATCCTCTTCAACTGATCTAAAACATAACCCAAAGTTGCTAGGGCATCAACCATTATATCTTCCTCTTATGGGAGGTGATGAAATATGATGCTTTAAAAGTTTTGTGTCAACTTCTTTAAATGCTTCAAATATGGTCTAATTCTTCTTTTAGCTCTCGTTCATTAGTTACTTAGGAGATAACTAGTAATGAATTTCCAAACACCTCGAGTATCCTCATCTTTATTTGTATTAAAGATTCGAATCCTAAACACATAGGTTTTATATTCAACCATGTTATTAGCAACCATAAAATTTAATTTCTTGGCCATAATAAAAACCTTCCCCGCTGGTAATAATATAATTACACCCACGCGAGCTCCTTTCTTATTCATTGCTCCATCAAAATACATCCCCTAATCATGCAAGGAATAAGGAAGTTTAGATCCTTCTTCCTTAAAAGGCTGTTGGGCTAAGTATTTTGCAATTATTTAACCTTTAATTACCTTCTTAATTACGTACTTAATGTCAAATTTCATTAATAGTATCAACCATTTTGCCAATTTTTCAGTCAAGGAAGGAGCCTCATGTAGATATTTGATCGAATCGAGCTTTGAAACTACTTTAACAAAATATGATTGGAAATAGTGCCTCAAATTCTTCATAGCCCATACTAGTGCCAAATAGGTTTTCTCTACCTAGTTATACCTCTCCTTATAAGGGAGTAACTTCTTATTAAGGCAATATACTACATGATTGTTCCATGTCTCATCCTTTTATGCCAATATTACCCCCCAAAGCCCTATTATATTGTAAGATACAAGGTTAAGTGCTTTCCTAGCTTTAGGGGTTTCAATATTGGTAGGTTGGTCAGGTACTCCTTTATGTTTTTTAAAGCCTTTTAGAATTGTTCATTCCATTTCACTAGATGATCTCTTTTTAAAAATTTGAAAAATGGCTCATAAATGGGAGTAAGTCTTGCTAGGAATCTGCTAATGTACCAGAGATGACATAGGAAACCTTAACTTACTTTTTCGTCTTAGGTGCAAGTTTATCTTGAATAGCCTTCACCTTGTTTAGATCTACTTTAATACCTTTCTTACTCATATATGTCCTAACAATTTATCGAATGTAACTCTAAACACACACTTTTTATGGTTTAATCTCAGGTTGTATTGGTTGACTCTCTTTAAGAACTTCTCTAGGGCTTTGAAGTGTTTTCCTTCCTTCAAACTTCACCATCATGTTGTCCATGTACACCTTTACTTTTTTGTGGATCAAGTCATGAAAGAGGGTGATCACCATTCACTAGTATGTTGCCCTTGCATTTTTCAATTCAAACAACATCATCTTGTAATAGTATGTCCCCTACCCTGTGATAAAAGCTGTATTCACCTTATCAATGATTGTTGTGAGGATTTTATTGTAACCTAAGAATTCATCCATGAAATAGTACATGACACATGTTATAAGACTATCTACTAAACATCAAAGTAAGCCAAAGGAAAATCATCCTTTAGGCAAGCCTTATTTAGGTCCCTATAATCCACAACATCCTCACTCTCCTGTTTTTCTTTTGTATTAACACTATTTTGACCAACTATTTAGGGTAATCAACTATCTCTAGAAACTTTACATTCAACTACTTCACCACCTCTTCTTTAATTAGTTGAGCCCATTCTAATCTCATCCTCCAAAGCTTCTGCTTCACCAACCTCATATGTATATAAGTCAAAATCCTGTGCTCAACTATCTGTCAATCAATCCTTGACATATCCTCATACATCCAAACAAAGACACTTTGATATTTCCTAAGCAACTATTCAAACTTTCGCTGCTCCTTTGGTGTGACTTCACTGGTAATGAGTAAGATTTTTGGATTTTCCTATATGCTAAGATTAAATGCAGTGTTATGTTCAAAATTAATATGCTCATGAAATGATGCATGTTATACACACTACCATCATGGAACACATCACACATTCACCATTCATTGCCTTAAACTTGGAAATGAATACATCATTGTCTTCAAAGAGACTAGAGATAATAATATCAAAGGTATTAGGGAAAATAACTTCTCTCTGGCAGATTGGTAAGAGTCTCTTTGACATTAGTCTTCTCTTATTCTACAACCTTTTTCTTATTAGTACCTTAGCTGTATTGGAATCACCACCATGTTCAATACTTATTCCCTTTTCAAATTTTATACTTGTCATAGTTTTCGCCATCCCTTCGAAGTCCTGCTTTATCTAATTATCTCCCAACTCAATCTTTATAAAGCTATACTAAAGGGTCACCATTTTTAATTCAACTTGTTTAATATCTGTTGCTTGACCTTATTCTTTCTTAATGTTATCGATGTCCTCAATGAAATTTATAATCATATTCTTAATATTTGCTAAGTTCATCCTAGTGTACATAGCTTTTATGAACTTACACGGCTCGATATTCCTAATTTGGATCCACAAGAGGGGCATCTTTATTAGTCATCCTAAACTTTTTTTTTATGTGATCTTCACCTGTAGCCCAAAACTCTTGGTTTAACAAATATTGCTCATGTTCTTCCTTAGATATCTTCCATTTATCTTTTTCATAGATAGGTAGTCTGAAGGTCATACAGAATTGCAAAATGATCTCACTTTTGTGGGGCTCTCCACTTCCATAACCTGTTTTCCCTTATTATTCTCACTTTCCTCAACATATGAATCCTAATAATTTAGATAACCCATTTCTCTAAATTCCTTATGAAAGAATGCTTTATTGAGATAATCCATAGTGTCATCATCCAATGACTTCTCATCTTCATCAGTAGTTAATTCCTTAATTTCTCTTACTACCCTTCTTTCTTTCATGAAGAAAAAGAACTAAGGTCCATACAAACATTTATTTCATTTCCAAATTTGCTCATTTCCCATGATAACTAAGTCTTTTTCTAGTGGTTTGAGTAGGGATCTTTGAAAATTCCAACATACCTGTAGAGTTCTTCCTTAACCCTTGGCCTAGTAGAACATTCATATTCTTCATGATTCATATCACCTTCAGGACAACCCATTTGTCTGTGGCTTTATTAACTTTAAAACATCTAAGATGCATGTAAGCATTAGATTTTGGACCTCTAGATGTAGAGCCCGATGATGAGAATCACTAAATGCATCCTTAGAATACAAAAGGAATTGCCAAAGAAAAAGATCAAAGTCTTAGGAAACTTTGGAAAAGCCTAAAGCCAAGCTTAAAGCTAGAAGGCTAAAGCCAAGCCCACAACTATAGCCTAAGATGCTAGCCTGAGCATATAGGCTATATAGCTTATAAAGTAGGGTTGTACAACCCATCCACAAATAAGTTTGTATAGCCCTCCCCTAAACCCTAACCCTTAGAATCTTTTAGATCTGGTCCCCCTTAAACCCTAGGGTTGCACAACCTTAATAGATGGATGTACAACCCTTTCCTAGTTGTACAACTCATATGCAAATCGTAATTCCAAAAGATTCATCTCCATCTTTGTGATTAGATATCTCTATGTTGCAATAAGAATTGTTTTAAAGTCTGGTGCACTTATCCATCATCTATAAATATCCCTCTCATTTGATGAAAGGGAAAGGCCTAGAAACCTTAACAAAACTCTGCCAAAATTTCCCCTCAAATCATATGTAGCACATGAACCTTAAATCCTAACTCATTTTAAAGTTGAACAAGGCTTAATCTTTATATTATAGTCCATTTCATATGCATTTTGGAGGATACTGAGCCTTTGAGGCCAAAGAACACTTAAGGGCATCCATGAAACCCCCTAGTCCCCCTTGTTCTTTCATTTCTTTCTTCTTTCTTGTTTTAAAAAATCCCAAAACCATAGTAGGTTATATAGCCCTATTTTTTTTGATATAGTTTTGTAAAGGTTTCTCTTTTCCTTTTGAATTTCTTCTTTCCCATGCTACTTTTTATAGCCTTCTATGACTCTAATGGCATAATAGAAGGAGGCTCAATGGCCAAGGATCCTTATTCACATCAAAACAAAATTTTGATAGGATTAAAATGGTTTTCATATTTTATCTTATGCTAATGTTTGTATTCTTACATATTAGTTTAATGATTATTTTAGTTCTATTTTAATCACTTTAAGGTAGTGACCAAGTGAGGAACTTATTATTTCAAGGATCTTGAAAGCTCTTCTTATGTTTGTGTTCATGTTTAGAGCATATGAATAGTACTTTGGCCGTACAACCCTCTACTATGATTTGCATTCTAACCTCCTTGATGATTAATAATGCTTATCGATGCCTAGCTCTTTATGAGTAATAAGAGGGAAGGTTCATTAACTCTAGGATTTCTTTTGTAATGAGTTTTTGCCTTGGGCCATTCAACATCCTCCAAGTGCCTTGCATTACATGTTTGTAACTTTTGATGCTTATAGTTCATGTATTTTCATCTTATTTTGCTTGTTGATTTATGATTTGGGATTATGTTCATTATGGACTTAGATGCATGTTTAGGCACCTTTGCATAAGAGATAAGGTAATATGTGTTATGTTCCTTCTTTATGCTTTAAGTTCATTTGGTTTGCTTTGTGTTCGTTTGTTTACTAACTTGTTCTCCTTTTTTGGGTGCAGGTGTTCTTTTTTAGGTTAGACCATGAATTTGGTCTTGATCATCATCCTATATGACTATAAATGATTGTGATGTGTGATGATGACTCCTATGCCATGTCACATGATCCCCCACCCTTTTCGTGTTGTGTATATGATGCATGGATGTATAAATGTGCATGATGATCCTTACACCATGATGCATGATCCCATTCCCCTTTAGGTTGATGGAATGATTTGATCGGTATTGGCTATGTTAGAGGCATGTATAGGACCATTAATTGGACTAATCAATAACTTAGTTAAAATATTAAAAGTGAACCGAAGATGCTTTAAGGCTGGATCCCAATATCAGGGCGACGTGGGGATGTCTAACCTCTTCCCTAAGCCGTACCTAATTTTTGAACCCAAGCTCTAATGGGATGATGATAAAATGGGTTTTCTAATTGACTTAGATTAGGTTTGGATTTTGCCTTCCCTAGATTCTTGTCCCAACCAAAATTGGGAGGCGACTCCATATTTCTAGGGATGGTACCAAAGTATTTTCCCGACTTAATCTCTCAATGACCATAAATTGGATTTAAGACTTTAAACTTGCTCAAAGCATAAAGGATCCCTCATTGATCTAAACCTATGCCATATCTTAAGGTTATTACCAATGTAAAGACCCTCATCTTTTGGATCCCTCATTGATTGATAAAAGGATGGAGTCACAAGAAAGATTGCACTATTTCAAGTGAAAACCGAGGCACTCATAGTGTCGACTCTACTAGGGACTCAAAATTGACTTTAGATTCAATATCTGATTCACTTTTAATATTTTGAACTTGCTACTGAGTAATTCCATTGCATTCATGTAGCCTCCACACTTTGCCATGAGCACTAGGTTACCCTTAGACAAATCGATGATTCTCTAAACTTGAGACTTAAGTTCTAATCGGGGTCAGGAGATTGTGAGGAGGATTCATCACTCATGAGCCCAGTACCTTTAAGTATATCAAATAGGGAATCATTACAATCACCTTTAAGCTTATGGGAGGCATCAATTATAACAACCTTTTCAACCATTAAACACAAAATAGTACTTTGGAATAGGGCACCCACTTATTTGCATTTCTTTCTTTAATTGAGAATGAAAGTCCTCAAAGAACATGGCTAGGTATCCCAAATACAGGCATAAATGTTACCCCACCCCTCTTGATGTAATTATCCCCCATATGTAAATACTTACGTATTTCCTTTTTCCTGCCATATAAATACTTTATATGTGTATCTCTTTTCCCTTAAAGGGTTGTCATTCCTTTCATGTAAATATTCTTTCAAATAATGTAAATGGATCTTTCTTTTAATACCTTTATATATATTCTTTTGAGACTTTGACTCTTCTCAATTTGAGGTGATCCCACACATTCTTTGCCCCATGATGATATAAGAATGGGACCTCACCTAGGAAATAACAATTATACCTCATGTATAAGGGGAATAAGGTTGGAAGGATCTTATGTAAAATAATTTGCACATAACATGCATCCATGCATCAATTACTTATTCATGTATCATATTAATAACCTTTGTCTTATGGTCATTATAGCTCCATTCAAACCCTTGTAGAAGAGAAGGGGCAACCTACTTGCTAGGAAAGTAAGACTCCGAGTCTGAGATAAAAGGTTGACCTAATCATGGAACCAACCATATTGCCTAAGGTCTTAGAAAAGATGACGAAGGAATTTAACTATAAGATGGAGGAGAGAATTGCCAAGGAGTTGAATCAACTCATCAATGAGGTTGTAAAAAAGAGGGGAGACCTCTATTAAGAGAATTGATAAAGGGAAAACACAAATGGAAGCTCCCTAACCTGTAGTGATTGATGATGATCTATTTGGGATTAGAAAGTATCATAAGAGCAAGCTTACTAGGGAAGTGGGGAATACTATTACTGTTTCGAACAAACTTATGGAGAGTGAGAAGGAAAACACTCAGTTTGATGACTTCGCCAAACAGTTGGAAAAATATAGAAGGCTCTAGGCCACTATCAACGTTATGTGAACCTATAGGGTTGCACATATAGAATAAGACCAAAAAAAAAAAAAAGGTTTTTACTACTCTCTTTATTTATAACTAAGATAATTAGCGATATTATCTAAATTATTAGATATCTATTTCTCTTTAAAGGTTAAAACAAAATATGGTATTATTTTAACTGTATCTTTTAAGATACAAAGCTGACATAAAATATTTTAATGCTTCAGATATATATATATATATATATATATATATATA
>CATIWR010034969.1:0-18296 GCA_949677035.1 Omphalea diandra
GAACAAGGTTGGATTGATCCTTACCCGTATGTTAAAGAATAGTTGCCCAAAATCTATCAAACCAAGTATTGGAGTTTTGATCTTCAAATCCTAACTAGACCTCTAGAAAACTTCTTTCTAACAACCTAAGTTATAAAGATTCAAATTTGGGTTAACTCAAACCTTAAATTAACCAAGCCAATTTAAGATCAGAATTAACAAGTTTGTAAAATTATTAAGCTTTCACTCAATAATCTCACCAAGTCCACTCAAGAACTCATGAAGAAAATTTAATCTCACAAGCAAAATTGCTAACAATAATAATATTGATTGAATTCATTCCTCTTGGAAGAATATGAGGGCTATTTATAGCCTTACAATGTTTAGTCCAAAACCAATTAGGATTTGGTTTACATTCCCTAACAGAATTCAATATTTCCTAATGTAATAAGGAAAAAGCAATACTAAACTAAATAGGAAAACTAAGGACATATTATGATTTGTCAACAAGATTAGACCAAGATACTTTCCTAACTAAAGAACAACTCTTCCTAAATAGAAAAGGAAAAGGATTCAACCTAACGAGGAAATCCTAATGGCATTAGGAAATATTGCCAACTAAGGAAAACTTGTGAGAATCCTTGACTTTGGGCCTTATTTCCTTGCTTACACGACTTGAGCTTCCTTTTACATGCCTTAGGCTTCTTTTTTCATGCCTTGGCTGAATTGGGTCATGCTTGGATGCTCTCCTCAAGTTGGGCTGCATTGTATTAAATTAAGTGCTTCGTTTGAAGAGTTTAAGCTCCTGTCAGCTTTTAATTGGCTTTACACATCTTTTGCTCTTCTTGGGCTAATCAAAGTGTAATTCCTTATTGCATGAATGCTCCAATTACATTCTTAAACTTCTTTGTCCTTCCCCTTATGATTAGGCCTTGAAGTTGAAGTGGATCCTTTGCTTTAGCCTTGGCTGTTTGGATCACTAATACTAAAGGAAAATCTCAGCTAGCTCACTAAAGGAAAGGAGAAGTTAAACCCTATCCTTGAGGCTTAAAGGAGTTCATCCGTTAAATATGGATTAGGTTACAATGCCACTACTTCAATGGCTCCCTCAACTTCTCAAATGAACTTTGTTGAAGAGAATAATATTTCTAAATATGTTGTGAAGCGAAAAGTTTCCAAAAAGGGAAATGCCACTAATAATGGCTTAAGAGGAAAGTTTTAACACAATCACACATAATTGAGAAATGATCCCCTTATAGCAAATTATGCATACATGTATCACTTTTATAAGCCTAAGAGGCAAATTATGCATATAAAAATTGTTATAATTATGGGTATAGACACACACAACATAAGAAAGTTACTCATATAAAAAATACTCCTAGAGACATTGCTTAAAGAAGCTACAAGTCTAAGAGACACTCTATACATGTGCAAACTAAAGTTAGGATACCAACTCACTTTGATTGTTATTATTTCTATTGTGGTACATGTGGCCACATTACCTATGTGACATCCCATTTACTAATCATTCCTAAAGTAGGTGCATTAACTTATTCATAAAACATGGAATACTAAAGTGACACAACATCATTAAAATCCTCTCATTCTATCCATTGTCATTAAAATACCTTATTTAATTATATTATTATTCTTTTTTTACACCATGTATCTTATTTCACAATATAGTAACTATTTACAATAAATTATACATGGCTAAACAAACTTAAATACTAATTGATTGCATACTGGCCCAACCTTTATTAGACTGCTAAACATCAACTCCAAAATGTAAACTAGATGCAATCTTAGTCTACTCTTATGAAAGAATTCTAATGCAAAAAAAAGTGAGTTTACATACTCAGTAAGTAAATGCATAATGATACTTCAATCTCAAATAACATAACATTTAAATATAAATAACTCATCATCATATATATGCACGAAATAAAGAGTTTTTACTCTTAAATACCACATAGGCTATCAAATGTTATTGTCACACAAACTGTCATATATTGTCACCACATAGGGTATATATGACACTACCATAAAGGCTTTCATATTTGGTCGCCACATAGGCTATAAATATTGTTGCCACACAGGCTCTAGATATCATTGCCACATAGTCTATCGAATGTTATTGCCACACAGACTATTATAGATAATTGTCACACAGGCTATAAATATCATTATCACACATGCTATCAAATGTTATTGCCATATAGCCTATTATCTATTATTGCCATTCAGGTTGTTATATATTATTGTCATACAGGCTGTCAAAAGTTACTACCACACAGGCTGTTATATATTATTGCCATGCAGGCTATAGATATCATTGCCACACAGTCTGTTATATATTATTGCCATAAGCTATAAAGATCATTGTCGCATAGGTTGTTATATATTATTGTCATGCAGGCTATAAATATCATTGCCACATAGGCACTCAAAAGTTACTGCCACATAAGTTGTTACATATTATTGCCACACAGGTTATAGATATCATCGTTACGTAGACTATCTAATGTTTTTACCGCACAGGCTATTTTATGTCATTGCTACACAAGCTATGAATAGCGTTACTTGCCAACAACATCAAGTATTAGTCTCTCAACAAATCAACTATTAATCAAATAAAAATTTAATAATATAATGACTAAGAACAACACCCATGACTTTGGCAGCTCATATCACCACATACTCCCATTCCAAAGTTATAATTTATGAACATCTCATGAAAATAAATAAATCAATGGCATAACAATCTTCTCATCAATGTATTCCTCAATATCATCACATTAAACAACATTTCATTCCATTGAGTATATGTTTATGGCATTTAACCAATCACATGTATAGTACCATTAGTTATTTTTACTTACCTCATTTTTCAAGCTTATTATGTCATGGATGGTCTCGGCTTATTCCCACTATTATCTTCAATACCTCGAGGACCTATTTCAATACACTAAATCAATCCATGATGACAAAATAAGATTTTTCATCTTGTTATACAAATATGCTCTAGTAAAAAATATCATGAAATTGATATGTTATTTCTATAATTGCTTTTAACTAACAAAGCCAAATGACTGATTCTCTTTTTTCAATTAAACTATACATATATGGGTACACCATATTCAAAATCTATTTGAAAATATACACTACATAATTTATGATTAATTTTATGAATTTGCGCTGTTTCAATGTCATTTCAAGGAGCCATAACTCCTCACACACACTAAATCAAGAAAAATTGTTTTATATGCACTTATTTCGGGCATAACGTTAAAACTTTCATATTGTGAACTTCCCTTAATTCCTCTTTTAGGGTTATGAAATCTTGGCAGCTCTTATTCTCTTGAATTCCAACATCCATCCAGGAGTTCTACCTCAAATACTCAATAATTCTTGCTAACCATGCATGATTAACATGTCATGAGGGGTTAATTTCATTTGAGAAGAAGGTAAATTAACTTAACACCAGAGCCAAAAAATCTTACGTTTCCTTCTTAGGCAGCTCACTCTTCTCCCTCTCCTTCTTCTTTTTCTTTTTCTTCTTCTTCTTATTCTTCTTTCCTTTCTTTCTTTCTTAGCTCCCTCTTTCTTCTGTTGTACCTCACATCTAAGCTTTGTATTCTAATCCTAAAAGGTTAAAAATTCCACTTGTAAACCTATTGTAACAAGACAAAATCATGGTGTTGCATTCCTATTAGTTGAAAGTTCACTTTCCTCTTTTAGTCCCTCTTCTTCACTCCTTAAGCACCACTATCTATCTCATGATCCCTAGATGCTTCTTATACTTTAAAATAAGCTCTATAACACTATTATTATGATGTTATAACATGCACACAACATAAGACAATTTACCATGCAACTATACAAACATTACATATTTCTTCAAGTGTCCTAAATGTAATGGTGCATGTGTCAGCATCATGCTTATCCAATTCGCATGTTTACATAATCATTTATTCAATGCATATATTCAAATATAATGTAATTAAAATGGATATAATTTGGGTTGAGGATGTTATAGTTTTCCCCCTCTTATAGAAATTTCATCCTCGAAATTTTATTTACTAGAACTTTATAATTCTTTCCTTGTTTACCAAACCTAATAATGCATTTCCATGGTGAAACCTTTAAAAATACTTTACCTCCAACTTGATATTCCATTTCTCATATATGCTTATGAACATACACTTTTTTCCTATCTTTATTAGCTTGTAAACATCTTCTGACTACTTGGATTTTGGCCACTATATCTTGTACCATATCAGGACCCTCTAATTGTTTCATCCCTTCAACATCCCAACAAATTGGACTTCTACATTTCCTGCCATATAAAGCTTCATATGGTGCCATACCAATATTTGAGTGATAGCTATTATTATATGTGAATTCCATTAATGGCAAATTATCATCCCAATTGCCTTTGAATTCTAACACACAAGCTAGCATCATAGCCTCTAATATCTGAATAGTCCTTTATGATTGATCATCAGTCTGTGGGTGAAAAACAGTGCTAAAATTCAAACAAGTACCTAAGGCTTTTTGTAAGCTATTCAAAAAATGAGAAGTGAATCGAGGATCTCTATCTAACACAATAGAAATAGGAATGATATGTAATTTCTCAATCTCAGCAACATATATTTTAGCCAATCAATGAATTGAATATGTTTGTCATATAGGTAAGAAGTGTGCAAATTTTGTGAGTCTATTTATAATAGCCCAAATAGCATTATGTCTTTTTTGTGTATGAGGCAAACCAATAACAAAATCCATTGAAATTTTCTCCCATTTCCATATGGGAATAGTTAAAGGATGCAACTCACCTGCTAGTGCTTGATGTTTTGCCTTGATCTATCGGCAGGTTAAACATCTCGATGCAAACTCAACTATATCTTTCTTCATCGTTGACCATCACAAATGTGACTGCAGGTTTCTATACATTCTTGTACTTTCAGGGTGCATAGCATATGGTGCATTATGTGCCTCTTGCATAATCTCTTATCTTAAACCATAAACATCTGGTACACAAACTTGACTATCTATTGCTATCATTCCATCATTTATAATCGAAAAATTAGTCTTTTTACCTTTCTATATCTTCTGTAGCATTTTTTGCAAATATGGATCTTTCATCTGAACTTCTCTAATTTTATCATCTATCATAAGCTTTAATTTAAGAGTAGCCATTAAAGCTGACACATTTTTAATCTCAAATTTTATATTTAAAGCACAAAGATTAACTAAGGATGTCAAATTATAACCAACCATACGGACAAAAACATCTAAGGCTTTTTAACTTAAAGCATCAGCAACAACATTAACCTTACCCAGATGATAATCAATAGTGCAATCATAGTCCTTCAATAATTCCATCCATCTTATCTAACTTAGGTTCAATTCTCTCTGTGCTAGAATATACTTTAAGCTTTTACGATATGTCAGAATTTGAAATGTCTCTCCATACAAGTAATGCTTCCAAGTTTTCAAGGCATGGACAATGGCTGCCAACTCTAAGTCATGTGTAGGATAATTTAGATCATGAGGTGTAACGACCATTTTCATTTACAAAACTTATAATATTCATGTCCAAAATGTATATGCATAAAGATTTATCCATCATACACATAAAATCCAACATGTATTTAATGTACATATATGTTAACTATTGTTCAAGACTAATGACTATAACTGGTTCCTATCTAGATGTATGTACATGACGCAAGGAGAGAGAGAGTAGGAATTCAACCGACGACCTATTGTCTATGTGTCTCGATGCAAAACCCTAAGCATAAAAATGTCCAATCTTATGCTTCAGTATCTGAAAAAAATTTGCGATTTGGTGAGTCGCAGCTCAATGAATAAAAATAATAATCGAATTCTTATGGTATAACTAATAATCAAATATCATCAAGATACATTACAAGTATAACAATTGACTATGCAAGTGCAAGTGTAATATATTTATTTTTGTGTTGTGACCTTGCAAGGCAAACACTGCTCCTAGGAATTCATGTGATTCAAGTGACATTTGATTTTGCTGGCCAACATATAACAAATGAATCATTTGCTCAATAACACATGTGCCAATGGGACATATTGGTCCATCTTCCGCGTGATTTACAAGTGTTTGACAAGCCAGTCGCAACATCCTTTTAGTTCCATATGTAAGTGGTCATAACAATGGTATACCAAGTAATCATTAAGACCATATAATTCTCGTTTGACATGTATTCATATATAAAAGGTAACAATTCAATCACATATACATGTAATAGGACATATTCACATCATAAAATTATCACACATATACACATTAGAATCCAATTATCATTTTACTCACTTTTTGATGTAACAAACCTTTACGATAGGTTTGGTTCTCTCTCTAGGCTTCCTCAAAGTGTTGAGATCCTAAAATTTGATACATAAATTGCTATAAGTATGCCAAAATGATTATGAATGCTTGTTATACAACTATGGCATGATCCATGTAAGTGGACCTAATGTTTATGCATGTTTTTCCTTATATGGCAACCTAAGCTTGCTACACTCTCACTGTAATAATTCTAAATATACTTATCCAAATAACTTAATCTTTTTTTTAATAAACTATACACATAACAATACAACATATTCAAATTTTAGACAAATATAAGACACATAAAAAATGGGGTGAATTTTTGAATTTTACTCTGTTTTAATGTCACCTCAGTCTGAGTAGGTCTTACATCATTGGGTATATCTCAAATTGTACAAATCAAATTGCAAAAATGATTTACTAGAAGTTATTCAACACATAAAAGAGCATTGTTCATGTTTTACTCATTGTCTAATTCAGTTTATAAAATCACCAAATCAAATGACCAATCTCAGGGTGAGCAGATTTTCAACATGGTGATAATTAGTCATAATGAAGGGCCAATATCTTAACAACCATACAAAATTGGTAGCAATATTTTACGATCATATAGATAATATATAAATGTAAAACTTTAAAGTTTAATAGATCACCAAATTCCTAATCTATGGCTATCAAATTCTTAGAAAATAGAATAAAAAATTAGGTGAGGTTTCATCCGTGTATAGGGTCAGTCACAATCAATGAGCCATATCTCTTCCCACACAATAAATCAATCCAAACTACTTTACAGTTGCTCATAGGGGACATAAACCTACAAATTTCATGTTTTATACTTTGTCAAAATCAGAACCTAAGGCCATCAAAATATAAGAAAATAGAAAGATTGAGGTGATTTCAGTTAGTTGTCAACCAGCCCTAATGAAGGAGCCATAACTCCTCACACACACCAAATCGAGAAAACTGTTTCATATGAATTTAGATGAGGCATAAATCTACAACTTTCATATTTTTCACTTTCTCTAATTTCTCTTCTAGTGTTACAAAATAGTGGGTACAAAATTATGTTGTAACAACAAAATAAAAATAATCGGCTATTGTCCTTTTGAATTTCAACTTCCATCAAAGAGTTCTACCTCAAATACTCCATAATTCTCACTAACCATTCATGATTAACATGTCATGAGGGGTTAATTTCATTTGAGAAGAAGATAAATTAAGTTAACTATTGTCCTAGAACTAGAAAACCTTAGGCTTCCTCCTTAGGCCGCTCACTCTTCTCCCTCTCCTTCTTCTCCTTCTTCTTCTTCTTTCCTTTCTTTCTTCCTTAGCTTTCTCTTTCCTTTTCTATACCTCATGTCTAAGCTTTGTATTCTAATCCTAAAGGGTAAATTCCACTTGTAAACCTATTGTAACATAACAAAATCATAGTGTTGCATTCCTATTGGTTGAAAGTTCACTTTCCTCTTTTAGTACCTTTTCTTCACTCCTAAAGCACCTCCATTCATCTCCTAATTCCTAGATGCTCCTTATACTTTAAAATAAGCTCTATAACACCATTATTTATGATGCTATAAAATGCACACAATATAAAATAATTTTCCATGCAACTATACAAACATTGCATATATGTTCAAGTGTCCCAAATGCAATGGTGCATGTGTCATCATTGTGCTTATCCAATTCACATATCTAAATGATCATTTATCTAATGCATATGTTCGTGTGGGATTTCATATCATTTATGCAATGAATATGTTCATGTTAATGAATGTGGATGGGGTTGTTACATAAAGCCTTAGCTGTTGAGAAGCATAAGCTATCACTTTTCCATGCTTCGTCAATACATAATCTACCCTCATCCTGATGCTTCAGTGTACACCCTAAATCCACCATTTGTTGATGGTAATGTCAATATCAGTGTCGAAGTCAATCTCTTCTTTAGTTTCTTAAAACTTTAATGGCATTGATTATCCCATTTAAATGCTACATTCTTCTGTAATAATTTTGTCAATGGCCCAGCAATAATGGAAAATACTTCCATAATTCGTCTATAATAACCAACTAACCCAAGAAAACTATTCATCTCTAATACATTTTTGGGTGGATCCCATTACAAAATGGCTGCCACCTTAGATGGATTAGGTTGAACACCATGTCTAGACACAATAGGCCCTAAAAAAACCACCTGTTCCATCCAAAAGTTGCATTTGTTCAATTTCGCATATGCAACATGATTCTCAGATGTTGCTCGTGCTCTTCATGATTTTGTGAGTTTATGAGAATGTCATCAATGAACATAATTACAAATTTGTCTAAGTAAGGTGATAACATTTTGTTCGTAAGAGCCATAAACGCAGCTGGTACATTATTTGACTTAAAGGGCAAACAAGGAACTTATAGTGACCCTATCTAGTGCAGAAAGCAGTTCTTCGAATATTTAGCTCAACAACCCTTAACTGTTAATAGCCAAATCTCAAATCAATTTTAATAATAACATTGCACCTCAAAGTTGATCAAGCAAATTATCAATTTTTATTCATTACCATTACTTAATTTAATTGTTTATAATCATTACATAACTATATGCTTCCATCCTTTTTCTTCACAAATAACATTAGTGATTCCCTAAGGAGATGTATTAGTTAAATGAAACATTTTTTCTATAACTCTTCCAACTATTTATTTAATTCTTAAAACTCCACTACTATCATTTGGTATGATGTAATAGATATAGGTGCCACTCCTTGCAAGGTCTCAATATTAAAATCAACTTATCTATGTAGTGGCAAATTAAGCAAATCATCAAGAACTACATTTAAATATCATTGTAGAAATGTCTGTTAACCTTAGATTAGGAACACTAGTGTCCACTACACTAACTAGAAATGTATAACAACTTGTTTTTAATTAATTGAAATTCTTGAATACTTTAGGTCAAACAAGTGGGAACAGTTTTGTGCTCCCTAACAATTATAACTCTTTAATTGTCATGAAGATTTGATTATCAACTCTTTAGGATGACAATCTAAAAAATCCATACCTAGAATAACATCAAATTCCTTAAAGTTCATCAATATTAAATCTGCAGTCAATACAACACCACATACTAGCATAGGACAATTTCTACACATTTTGTTTCTATTTATGTTACAAACATTCTCCCCATAACTACTTGAGACTCTCTTCGAATCACACCTGTCATTGGGCAATCTTGATTTATATGGTCCAACTATTTATAAGTATAGTAAGTAACCCTTTTAGGTCCTTAACACTCTTCAAAAGGAGTTCTTCCATGAATATTACAAATTGGGGCAACACCTCTCCCCATTATGTCAATGGATCCTTTCCTACTCTTTGAGCCTTCAAAACTACCATAGCTACCTCTACCATATGTTATTAATGCTAATATACTAGGTTGACTCTATCCTTTATTTATTTGATTATTAATACTTTTTAAAATCCTAATCCACTAGATAATGTAAAACCACCCCTTTTTGTTGCCTTATTGAGTTCTTCACTTCATCCTACATAACTTCTCTTTCTTTTAACCTTAATTGCATTCTTCTCTTGGATCACTTCCTTAGCTCAAATAGTTACTGCTAATCGTGTAGTTAATTGGTTTGACTGCTAATCGATCTTAAATTTAACCTCAGTCCCTTGTCAAACTTTTAACACTTCAATTCCTCTGTAGCCATATATTTTGGGGCATATCTCGAGAGTTTTAACAAATTATACCTCATAATCCGCAATCGTTATATCATTATGCTTTAATTAGAAACCTTCATCTTCTTTTTATCTAAGTATACAAATGGTGTTTACTTTTTTTTGCAAACTCCCTTAAAAAGTCATCCAGGTCAATGTTATTGATTGAGTAAAGCTACCTAGAATAGTCTCCCACAAATCCAAGGCATTCCTTTAAAGTAAAGATATTGCATACTTCAACTTGACTCTATGATGTATTCAAGCCTATTCAAGATTCTTTAAATTCTTCTAAGCCACTCTTCAGCCTTAGTAAGATCTGTAGTGCCCTCAAAGTCAATTACTCGTTACTTTTTCAATATATCATAATTTCTATCTATAACAAGGCCTACATATGGTTTTATTGCAAATCTTAACATCATCTCAATAAACTATATAATATTTAGGTTTACACCTATGGCTGGATTATTTCATGACATTTTTAAATTTTATGCAACATGGTCAACATGCTCATGTGCATGAACAGGCTTATCTCTAACCTTTGGGCTAGTATGAACTCTATCAAGTGTGTCCATACTCTTATATGCTAATGCATGTAAGATTAACACAATGCAAATATCATATATATCACATTCATATTACACATGCCTACTGAATCATTTACCCACTTTGATACCACTAAAATGTGGTCATATTTACTAATCATTCCTAAAGTTGGTGCATTAACTTATTCATAAAACAAGGAATACTAAAGTGACACAACATCATTAAAATCCTCTCATTCTATCCATTGTCATTAAAATATCGTATTTCAATTATATTATTATTTTTTTACACTATGTATCTTATTTCACAACATAGTAGTTATTTACAACAAAGGATATATGGCTAAACAAACATAAATACTAATTGACTGCATATGGGCCCAACCTTTGTTAGACTTCTATACATCAACTTCGAAATGTAAACTAGATGCAATCTTAGTCTACTATTCTTGGAAGAAAATTTAATGCAAAAAAAAAAAAGTGAGCTTGCATACTCAGTAAGTAAATGCATAATGATACTTCAATCTCAAATAACATAACATTTAAATATAAATAGCTCATCATCATATCCGTGCATGAAATAAAGAGTTTTCACTCTTAAATGCCACACAAGCTACCAAATGTTATTATCACATAGGTTGTCATATATTGTTGCCACATGGGGTATATATGTCACTGTCATACAGGCTTTCAAATTTGAT
The DNA here is from genome assembly GCA_949677035.1 of Omphalea diandra. Taxonomy (NCBI): domain Eukaryota; kingdom Viridiplantae; phylum Streptophyta; class Magnoliopsida; order Malpighiales; family Euphorbiaceae; genus Omphalea; species Omphalea diandra. Next base: position 11,301 of record CATIWR010034969.1, read on the forward strand.
GCCACATAGGCTATAAATATTGTTATCATATAGGTTATAGATATCATTGCCATATAGGCTATCAAATGTTACTTCCACGCAGGCTATTATAGATTATTGCCATGCAGGCTATATATATCATTGCCACGCATGCTGTCAAATATTATTGCCACACACGCTATTATATATTATTGCCACATAGGCTATAGATATCATTGCCACATAGGCTCTCAAAAGTTACTGCCATACAGGTTGTTATATATTCTTGCCACGTATGCTATAGATATCATTGCCACACAGGCTCTCAAAAGTTACTGCCACACATGTGTTATATATTATTGCCACACATGCTATAGATATCATTGCCACACAGGTTGTTATATATTATTGTCACACAGGTTATAGATATAATTGCCACATAGGCTATTATATATCATTGTTACATAGGGTATGAGTAGTGTTAATTGCCAAAAAAAATTAAGTAATAGTCTTTCAACAAATCAACTATTAATCCAATAAAATTTCAACAATATAATGGCTAAAAACAGCACTCATAACTTTGGTAGCTCATATCACCATAAACTCTCATTCTAAAGTCATAATTTATCAACATCTCATGAAAATAAATAAATTAAAATTATAACAATATTTTCATCAATATATTCCTTAATATCATAACATTAAACAACATTTCATTCAATTGAGTATATGTTCATGGCATTTTAACCAATCACACGTATAGTACCATTAGCTATTTACTTACCTCCTCCTTCAAGCTTATTAGGCCGTGGATGGTCCTAGCTTATCCCACTATTATCTTCAATGCCTCGAAGACCTATTTCAATACACCAAATCAATCCATAATGATAAAATAAGATTTTCATCTTGTTATACAAATATGCTCTAGTAAAATATCATGAACTTGATATGTTGTTTCTATAATTACTTTTAACTCATAAATCCAAATGACTTATTCTTATTTTTTTCAATTAAACTATACATATATGGTTACACCGTATTCAAAATATAATCCAAAATATACACTACATAATTTATGGTCAATTTTATGAAATTGCCCTATTTCAATGTCATCTCAGCTTGAGTAGGTGTTACATTATTAGATATATCTCAAATCTTCCAAATCCAATCACAAAAATGATTTACCAGAACATATAAAGGAACATTTTTCATGTTTTACTCATTGTCTAATTCAGTTTATAAAATCACCAAAACAAATGACCAATCTCAGGGTGAGCAGGTTTTCAACATGTTGACAATCAGTCATAATGAAGGGCAAATATCTTAATAACCATGTTAAATTTGGAAAATATATTTTTCAAGAATGTATATAACACATAAATATACAACTTTCAAGTTTTACACATCACCAAATTTCGAATCTATGGCCATCAAATTCTTTGAAAATAGAATTAAAAGACTGACGAGGTTTCATCTGGGTACAAAGTTAGTCAGTCAATGAACCATATCTCTTTCCATACAATACATCAATCAAAACTGCTTTACAGGTATTTAAAGGGGATATAAACCTACAAATTTCATATTTTTCACTTTGTCTAAATCAGTATATAAAGTCATCAAAATATATGAAATAAGAAAGGTTGAGATGATTTCAATTGGTTGTGAACAAGCTCTAATGAAGGAGTCGTAACTCCTTATGCCAAATCAAGCAAAACTGTTTCATATGCATTTATTTGGCGCATAAAGCTATAACTTTCATATTTTGAACTTTCCCTAATTCCTCTTATAGGGTTATGAAATCGTGGGTATAAAATTCTGTTCTAATAACGGAAATAAACACAATCAGCTCTTGTTTTGTTGTATTTCAACTTTCCCTAATTCCTCTTATAGGGTTATGAAATCGTGGGTACAAAATTTTGCTCTAATAACAAAAATCAACACAATTAGCTATTGTTCTGTTGTATTTCAACTTTCATCCAAAAAATCTACCTTAAATACTCCATAATTCTCACTAACCATGCATGATTAACATGTCATGAGGGGTTAGTTTCAGTTAAGAAGAAGATAAATTAACATATCTATTTTCCCATAACCAAAATACCTTAGGCTTCCTTTTTAGGCAGCTCACTCTTCTCCCTCTCCTCCTTCTTCTTCTTACCTTTCTTTCTTCCTTAACTTCGTCTTTTTTATGATGCACCTCATGTCTATGCTTTGTATTTTAATCTTAAAATGTCACAAATTCCACTTGTAAACCAATTTTAATAAGACAAAATCATGGTATTGCATTCCTATTGGTTAGAAGTTCACTTTACTCTTTTAGTCCATATTCTTCACTTCTTAAACACCTCTATCTATCTTCTAATCTCTATATGCTCCTTATACTTTAAAATAAGCTATATAACACTATTATTTATGATGCTACAACATGCACATGACATAAGAAAATTTGCCATGCAACAATACAAACATTACATATTTATTCAAATGTCCTAAATGCAATGATCCATGTGTCATCATTGTGCTTATCTAATTCACGTGTCTAAATAATCATTTATCCAATCATATATTCAAATATAACATAATTAAAATGCATATAATTTGGGTTGAGGATGTTACAACCTATCATTGCAAATTTGGAAGGCATGATGAGCAGTTGGCAAGAGCTAACCCCATAGGACCCAATAAGGTTTAGGTACCTATGATATAACCTTCATTGTTTTGTATATGTGGTTGAAATCTCAAGTTGAAAAGCAAGAGTTGTATCTTGATAGTGGATGTTCAAAGTACATGATAGGAGAAAGAAAATTATTCTCGCACTTGGAAAAAATTGAAGGTTTTGGAAATGTGTGTTTTGGAGACAATGGTAAAGCCAAAATTATTGGTATAGGTAAAGTTGGTAAGGATGATGACTCACTTATCCTTGATAAAGTACTGCTTTTTGATGGGCTTAAGCATAACTTGCTAAGTGTAAGTTAGTGGTGTGACAAAGGCTTTAGAGTTATGTTTAAGCCACAAACATGCTATGTATTAAGGATGAGTGGCAAAAAAGTTATTCTCATTGGTAGAAGAGTTCATAACATTTATATGATTGATTTAAACTCTCTTACAAATCATAATGCAAAGTGTTCAGTTTAAATGGTTGATGAAGGTAAAACATGGCATAGAAGGCTAAGACATGTTAGCATGAAACTCCTTAATAAGCTAAAGAGAAGAGACTTGGTTGAAGATTTGTTAAATTAAGTTCATAAAGGAAGGAGTTTGTAAAACGTGTCAGAGGTAACCAAATCAAATCATCATTCAATGCTAAGTATAAGGTAAGTTCTTCTAGACCATTACAATTGTTTCATATGGATCTTTTTGGTCCCATAAGGATTGCTAGCTTAGGTGGCATGCATTATGCATTTGTCATTGTAGATTATTTCTCTATATATACTTGGGTGTTGTTCCTTTCTCATAAGGATTTTTATTTTAATGTTTTTAAAACCTTTACCAAACCAAAAGGATTTGAAAATCTCTTTTATTAGGAGTGACCATAAAGGTGTGTTTGTGAATGCTAAGTTTCATGGCTTCTATGATGAGTAAGGTATCTCAAACAATTTCTCAACTCCTAGAACTCTATAACAAAATGGTATGGTGGAAAGGAAAAATAGAACTCTTCAAGAAATGGCTATAACCATGTTGAATGAGTATAATCTTCCTAAGTACTTTTAGAGTGAAGCTCTAAATGCTTTTTACTATGCCTCATATAGAATATTAGTGAGACCTTTATTAAAGAAAACACCCTATGGGTTGTGGAACAATAAAAATCCAAGATTGCATGTTTCAGACTTTTTGGCTACAAGTGTTTTATTTTAAACTCTAAAGACAACCTTGGTAAGTTTGACTCTAAATCCAATGAAGGAAATTTTCCTTTGATACCCTACCATTTTTAAAGCATATAGAGTCTTCAATAAGAGAAATGAAAGAAATAAAGATCCATCTCCTCAAACTCCTAGTAAAAAGCAAACTCAGCTAGAAAGGGAAAGGATTTTCATGAAAGATCACCCAAAAGATCTTATCATTAGTGATCCATCAAGTCGGGTAACAACTGGATCATCTTATAAAAATACTTGTACTAATCTTGCTTTTGTAACCATTATTGAACCTAAGACGATAGATGGGGCTATTCAAGATTATTATGCAAGAAGAACTCTATCAATTGGAAAGAAACAAAGTATAGACCTTAGTTCCTAGATCTCATAACATTTTGTTAATGGAACTAAATGGGTCTATAGAAAAAAAAATGATGAACATGGAGTCATTGTTAGGAACAATGCTTGGCTAGTAGCCAAAGACTATAACTAGAAGAAAGAATTAACTTTGATGAGACCTCTGCACCTGCAGCTAGGCTTGAAGTCATTAGAATTATCCTTCCATTTACATCTCATATGGACTTAAAGTTATACCAAATGGATGTAAAAAGTGTTTTCCTTAATGGTTACATTGAAGGAAAGTCTTTATTGAGCAACATCATTGATTTGAAAGTCATTGTTTTCATAATCATGTGTATAAGCTTACTAAAGCCTTATATGTAACGACCATTTCTATTTACAAATCATGGCATTCATGTACAAAATACATATTCATAATGATTGATTCATCATACATACACTATCCAATATGTATTTAATGTGCATATATGTTAACTAATGTTGAAAATTAGCGGCCATAAACTAGTTCTTATGTAGATATATGTACACGACACAAGGAAAGAGAAAAAGTTGAAATTTAGTGATGACCTATGATCCTCGTGTTTATATGCAAAGTTCTATGCTCTAAAGTATCAAAATCCTATGCTTTAACATCTAAAAAGCATAATTGCAATTTGGTGAGCTGTAACTCAATGAATAAAAATAATAATAAGATTCTTATAGCCTAATCGACATTCAAATATCACCAAGATACATTACAAGTATAAGAATTGACTATACAAGTACAAATGCAATATAGATTGATTTTTGTAATGATCGTGCAAGGAAAACATTGCTCCTAGGAATTCAAGTGATTTAAGTGAATCATTTTATCAATAACATGTGCCAATAAGACATATTTGTCCCTTTTCCAAGTGATTTGCAAGTGTTTGAGAAGTCGATCACCACATCCTTTTGGTTCCATATGCAAGTGTTCATTCACAGTGATATACAAAATAATCATTAAGAGCATAACATAACCATCTTGTAAAATCATCACACATACACATTAGAATCTAATTATGGCTTTTATTCACCTTGTGATGCAACCAACCATGATAGTAGGTTTGGTCCTCTCTCTTGGGCTTTCTCAAGGTGTTGAGATGCTAACATTTGATACATATATGGTTATAAGTATTTCAAAATTATTATGAAGGCTTGGCATGCAAATATGGTATGTTCCATGCAAGTGAACCTAGTATCTATGCATATTCTTCTCGTGTGGTAGCTGACCTTATTGGACTCTCACAAAAATAACTTTAGATATACTTGTCCAAATGACTTGATTCTTTCTTTCAAATAAACTAAACACATAATGATATAACGTAGTCAAATTTTACATTAATATAAAGAAATAATGAAAATGTGGTGAATTTTTTAATTTTGCCTTGTTTCAATGTCATCTCAGTCTAAGCAGGTCATACAATCTTGTGTTTTTCTCAAATTTTACAAATTCAATTGCAAATCCTATTTACCATAAGCTAAAAAACACATAAAGGAACATTTTTCATGTTTCACTCATTATCTAATTCAATTTATAAAGTCACCAAAACAAATGGCTAATCTCAAGGTTAGTAGGTTTTCAACATGTTGACAATCAGTCATGATGAAGGAGCAATATCTCATCAACCATGCTAAATTTACAAAAAATATTTTACAAGAATGTAGATCATACATAAATTTACAACTTTCAAGTTTTTAACATCACAAAATTCCTATCCTATGGCAAAAAAATTCTTGAAAAGTATAAATAATACATGAAATTTGGTTCATCAAGTTCAGGGTCAGTCACAATTAAAGTGGTATATCTCTTTCCACATAATAAATTAAGCAAACTTGCTTCACAGGAACTTAGAGGATATATAAACCTATAAATTTTATATTTTGCACTTTCTTTAAATTAACCCAGAAGGTCATCAAAATATATGGAAATAACCAAACTGAGGAGATTTCAATTGCTTGTGAACCAGCCCTAATGACGGAGTCATATCTCCTCACACACACCTAATTAAGCAAAACAATTTTACATGCATTTAGATGGGGCATAAAGTTCCAACTTTCATATTTAATGTAACATCCCTATCCACATTCATTGGCATTCTTACATGAACGTATTCATTGCATAAATGATGTTGGACTAGGTTAATTAATCCTAGGTTTAAAACTCTTTCGATCTTGACAAAGTAGATTGATAATCACTAATGTTTCAAATAAGTATTGATTTTGTAGAATTGAATCATTCCCTCTAGAAGAAATAAAGAAGTTGATGAATTTCGAAGAAGCATGAATATCGCGACCGCAATCTTCATATTCGCGACTGCGATTCATGTTAAGACATGCTAAAAATCAGGCAAGTGAAATCGCAATGTGATTTTCGGCCGCGATCCTTGAAGAAAGAAAGGACATTTCATCACAGACGAAATCGCGGTAGGAATCTCGACTGAATCGCGACCGCGACTTTCAAAGAAATTCAAGAGGGAAGCAAGTCCACAACCACAGCCTGACCAGTGTCCAATAAGACTGTTGGAAGTGAAAAATTGCGAAGGGATCTTGCTAGTAGCGACCGCGATTCTTGTGGAAGAAATTGACCATCTTTGGCAGTTGAATTCGCGGTGACTATTGCGTTCTGAGCAATAAAAATTCGCGACTGCGACTTCTGAAAGTAGGTAAAGGACAACGACTCTATTTTCAGTATGAACAAATAAGGAAATGCCACGTGGACTAGCCGTTACAAACAAACGGGGTTTCTCTTGAAGAATTTGGATTTCGCGACCGCGAAAGGCAGTAGCGACCGCGATTTTCATCCTGA
>CATIWR010034980.1:0-19245 GCA_949677035.1 Omphalea diandra
AATAGTTTTGTGTGTGATATATTTATTTTGTTTTTTTTTTTTTCATTATTCTTTTTTTTATATTGGTTTTAGTGTGTGAATATATATATATATATATATATATATATATATATATATATATATATATATATATATTATTGATTGCTGGATATTCTTTCTTTATTAAGATTTAATCTAATGTTTTCTTAATTTTGTCTTTAATTATAAAGAAATGGAAGTAAATAGTCTAGAAGTTGAAAATAAGGGTATTTAAGTTACTTAAAACATTTTAATGATTTTTGAGGTTTGGCTAATGAAAAAAAAGACCTTAAAAGTGATAGAAAATTAATCAGTCCATTGAAAATAAAACACAAAAATATCCAAATGAATGTTTTAAGATGAGAGATAAAATAGTATATTAAGGTAAGCTATAGGGATGAAATCATATTTTAATCCTTTTTTTTTTTTTCTTATTCTATATAATTTTAGGGCATGCAAAGCCAGTGGTGGCACTAGACAAGCTATGAAACATGGTGGACAATGCTAATAGGGACGATTGACAGGAAGATGAAAAGCGAAGGAGATTAACTCTTTTTCTTTTTTTTTTCCCCATTTTGTTTAGGGTTGCATTCATTGATTTTGCATTTATTGGGTATATTTGTGATGTTAAATTTGAATGACCATTATTACCTTCTGGATTGCTCAAAGATGTAATGTTAGAAATATTGAGATATGTGGCGTAACTATTATTTTGGCATTAGAGGTTATGGTATTGCTGGTTGAGCTAGTTCTGATAATGAAGGCTATAATGGTGCTGGTTGAGATGGCTTTGGTGGTAGAGGATATGGTGATTACGTTACTAGAAATCTTACCGATAATCTCATGCCGCTAAAATTATAGTGTAACTGGTAGTGACAATAATGATAACTTTGATAGCAGTAATATTGGGGGCCATGAAAGCAACAACTTTGGTATAGGCGTAACTTAATGATCAAGATGGGTTATTGGAAAGAAATTTTAAGGAAGATGATGATGGTAATATGTGCAACAGAGGAGAAAGAATGTGGCAGAGAAAAGAGAGAATTGAGAGATAATAGTTTATTTCTAAATTAAAAAAAAAAAAATAATGTGGCTTCCAAATCCACATTCTGATAAGTTAATATGTCGAAAAGATTTCTCTATTATGTATATCAAATTTTCAAGAGTTTTTGGGTTACAAGAGTCTAATTAGGAACAACACTATTTATAGAGCATGAGTTCCTAGCACATTTCTTGGAATTCGATGATAAGTGTTTTTAAGTTTAATGAAAATCATGTGTAAGTATCGTTTTTGTCGCTAAACTTTTTGATTAATCCTTTAAAAGAAATATACTTTCTTAGTGAATCTTCCTAATAAAAAGTCAGATTAATCATCTGAAAAATTATGCTACTTATCAATCTTAATTCTATAACTCTGTCCTATAGTTTTATGTGTGACTCATAAATTAATGTCTTAATAATTTGAAAAACTTTGGACATCTCTTTTATTTTTGAAATTGGGAAACAGAGTGCTCATTCTCCATTTTTCAAGCGCTTTCTTTGAATTTAGAATTTTATTCAATAGTTTAGTTAATCACGTTAATTTACTGTTCTATTATATCCTATTTTTTGGCAATAATTTTCTCACGTTATCTTAAATGCATCTCAATTGATTAAAGTTTCGATATGAACATTATAATTCAAATTTTAACAATATAGTTTTCTCTCTTCAATACTCAAAAAAAAAAAAAAAAAAAATCTTTCTCTCTCTCTATATATATGCTATAACTTGACTTGCCACTTTTGAGCTTCATTTTTTACTGTGTCATATTGCTTATGACTGTCCTTGTTTCATCTTTAGATAACAGTTTATAACATTTGATTACATAAAGTCAATATTTTTAAAATTAGAACAGTTAATAAATTGGTCAATTGATTGATTTTTTATTTGATCGGTTTAATCGATCTGATTGGTTTAATTTAATTAGTTTAATAATAAATAAAATTTTAAAAATATTATTAAAATAACTTTAAAATCATAAATGACATGATTATTTATCGGTTGCCGTCTAAGCAGTTTCTTTCGACTTCTCTAACATCTTCTCATAATATATGATTATTTGCTACTATTATATTATGTCTACAATTTCCGTTACTATGCCAATATATTATATTATTGAAAAATGCAATTCTACGTATCAATTTTCCAAATGACATGATTTTTTCATTCTTTCTTTTAATTTTTTTAGGAATATTGAATGAATTATACAGCATAATCTATTTTTATATATGATTTTCTATAAAAATGATATTTCCTTCCAAAATTCACATGAATAAATATATTGTTCCTAATTCATTCTAATTGATAATACTTTTTCTCAAGATTTTCGGTTTCAAATTTTTAAGTTTGTTTTAACAGAATATATATATATATAGAGGACAACCGGCCATTAGACGGAATCTAATTTGTCATATTCCGTCCAGCTATCTACTAATTATTCCAGAGAAAAATTAATGTCCTTTCCTGTTTCTGATTGATATGGATTTGGATTATGCATGGCAACACAACACACAGCTTGTTTTTCTTGTTTCTTCCAATGATATTCATTTCTTTCTTATGTCTGTAGTCTATACAAAAAGAAAATCTATACCATCCAATCATATTTTATTATTATTGTTATCATTAAATCGACAAAAAAAAAAAAAAAGAGGATGCTTCTATGTTTCCACAGTTCCATGACCAATGCCACAAGGAACCTTTGAAGAACCCGCAACCCTCCATGCCTCCATTCATGCCATTCGGCTATGCTCTTATTTTCTATCCAATTGTCATAGCCATTCCATTCTCCCTCCATGTGTTGCTTCCTCAACAACCTTATGATGATCAACCCTTTTTGAGTCCTGACTTGGTCATGCATGTATTCATTTACTTGGTCTTTTTTTTTCTTCTTCTAAACCTTCCACTCTCCAACTTGTTATTTTGTTTCTTTAACTATTAGTACTAGTTATTATTTCTTATGTATTCAAAGATGTGGATTTGCATCTTCACATGAATGATGATTTTTAACTTTTCACTACTTCAGTTAATGTTCAAAAGTGGATCTATCTAATTTGCCTGAATAGAATTTGTCATTAGCACAGAATATCATCATAGTGTTGTACATAGGCCGGCTGCTTATCAAACAGCTTTCTAGGGTAACATTGCCCTGAGATGATCAATTAAGAAACCAAAATACTAAATATAGCCTTCTCGAAACTTTCACCTGCAGTCTCATATTGCAACGAAATTTACAATTGCAGCCCACTTTCCTTGAATTCAGTCATCATACATGCCGTCTCTGTCTACTACTGATCTAGTATTCTCCCAGCAGACAGGCACACAGATGCTATCCATGCCAATTCTTGCAAGTTATAACAAACCGTTGTTACTTGGATTTTGTGAACCCAAATCCAAAACCTTGAGAACTCCGGAACAAGTCAAATAAACTATCTAAATGACTTAATTCCAACATGTCAATACTAGTAGGCAATTTAAATTTACAATTTGGGATGAGTTACTTCTCCTACTGCTGACACAAACATATTAGCATTTGTACACTTGCAACTCAATGAATGAGCTTAAGAATCCCACTCAGGTCAATCAAGATGACCATTAACAAGAATTTTCAGCTCCATACACCATACCCAGTGAGGCCATGGCTGTTAACCTGGGTCATGTTAACCTCTGAGGTTCTTGTCTTTGCTTCACCCCAAATCAAAGATGCTGTTGTTGAGTCCAAGCTCGGCATCTGTTTCTTACTGCCAGCTGGAGATCCTTCCAGAGTGACTCCTCCAGGACTCTCATTTGAAGTTAGGGAGCTCTCTGCAGAACAGTCAGCCCCTTGATGATGCAAACTGGACGGTACTTCTGGGCCATGCACTTCAACCAATACTTCAGTTTGTAATGAGTAAAAGCCAAGTGGATCAAGAGAGGGAAATTTTGATGTCTTAGTCCCTGAATCCATCTGGATATCTGCATCGATAACTGTACCTCCAAGAAATTGATCAGCAAGCATCTTACAAGCCCTCTCAAGCATGGCTAAATATCTTCGCTCTGCATCCTGGCGAATTTGTACATGCTTTTCCGCCTGCATAATAAAAGTGGGAAGATCAGCTTGCGGCACCATAGGGCAAATTGGCAAAAGAAAAGAAATCCCAAGCTGGATCTAAAAGTCATGATTCATCCTAGTCAAATAGCGAGTAAAGTTTTTCTTATTATAGCTTTATTAGGTAGTACCTATTTTGTGCAAATGTGGAAGCATGATTCAGTATTACCAAAAGCAGTCAACCAGAGATCTAAAATAATCAAATCTATCTCATTTGCCTAAACAAAACCATATCTAACGGTCACCACCAACCAAGTATGTCTTTTGTGGAAGCTTTCCAAAACAGAGAGGCAGAAAAGTAATAGTAACTACTCTACAAACTGAAAAATTTACCTCAACTTGCAGATATAATTTACTTTGCACTTCCATTTGTACTCTTAATGCCTCCTTCACTTCATAAACCCTAAACATAACATTTGAATGGCTTGGTAAGTAATTCCAAGCACTAACCAAGCACCAGTGACTATTTAGTGACGAGGAAAAATCATCTTACTCAGTCATATCAGATGTAATATTCGGTGAAGCACCAGGACTTTCTAATAGATACGAGCCAGATAATCCTTCCATAAAAAAGTGGGGAAAAGTCAGTTTGAAAAAACAAGTGCAACAGAAATATTCAGTTTAGATTTTTTAGGTTTCTCACCAGATGATTATATCAAAATGCTTTTCTAAGAAAAAAGACATTAAAATATAATCAATTGCCAATGTTTAATCTTCTTTTGTTGAACATTGATGGGCCACTTTGCCTTCATCTTGTTTCTTGGGAGGTGGGGGGAGCAACTGGATAATTCTTAAGAAAAGACTTTGGCATCAGAATTTGAATCTAGCCAAATTGATTGCTAATAACACAATTTGTTGAGGTCAAGGCTCATTTTAAGATAATATTACACAATATAACGTAATTTGCAGCAATTCTAAATAGTTTCAGGTTTGTAGTATCCCTAGAATACACTCGCTCTCTACGAAGGTGCTTGTAAGCTTCTCTTTCATAGTGAAAAATTATAGGTGGTTCTCCTCCGATGTAAGCATGTGCAGGTCCACAAAAAATTTATTGTGTCCTGCTTCTTTTTGTTTATCTACATCCTTAATCTTATTTCTGAGTGGATTGCATAGGTAATTTTAACAAAATAATGTTGTTGATGACATCATGAAGGAAGAGAGATAGAATATAACAGCACCCACCATCTTTGGAGGCTTCACCAATATCCTTCCCAGATTGCTTGCCCAGTCTATATTTCTGTCATTTGACAAGAAACAAATGATTTGATATAAATTAGATGCTAGTTCCATTTCCACCAAAAATATGAACAATTAAGTAGCTAGGCAACAGAAATATTATTAAATAATGAAACAAAACCTGAAGATGACTCTTTAAATGGAAGAGAGTAAGTCCCTTCACGTTCATTGTACGCATGATGGCCTTTGGTGTAGCTTCTGCAATGTTCAATGTCCTTTTTTAGAATATTAGTAGCATGAGTATCCAAAAAGTTGGCAGATTCCCAACAGTTATTAAAGTAGGCAAATGGTATTTTCCAGTGAACTGGTAACAAAGAAATCACATATGAGCAGTTTCAGCTTGTTGATGTAAACATCAAAAATTAGTTGCATCTACGAAGCGAACAAGCGTGAGCTCAAACTAACAAGTAACTGAACAGGAATTGTGGTGGTAAGAATCTTTGTTTGTGCATTAAGTTAAACCTGTAAGTTATCTATTTCGGATTTGAGCTTGTAAAAGTTTCAGAATGTCTGCTGAGAGCCAAAATGAAAGACAATGATTGTGATAGGTTGATGGCTCTGCGGTGCCAGTAGCATCATTCTTGTAGCATGTATAATGAATCGAAACTAAGTTGGTACTAAGGCTAGTGAAGTTAAGCTAAATTGATAGTAAAGGACTTGATGATATTAAGTAGCGCACCCACATCCTCAAGTCTTGCTTTGTTTGCAGGTGGATCACATAAGAGCAGCTTTACAAAATAAGCAAACAAAAGCACACAAATATCATAAAAACAAAAAGAATTATGAGGCAGTGAATAGGGCAAGCATAACTTGAATTTTTAGTTGCAGACGCAAACAAGCATTGGGGCAAACATGGTGGTAACAGAATGAATAAATAAGAAGAAAAAGAAAGCACGGACTGTTGGGACCACCAAGCTGAGTGACGGCGTCAACGAAGCGTTCGTGGAGATCGGCAGTCCAACGGAGGCGAGGTTTAGGATCGGAAGTCAACACAAGGCATGGCTCTCCTCCTGTTCCCATAATTCTTTGAGCATTAGCAGTACTAGTGTGGTTATGATTTTGCATATCTTCCTGGAGACCCACTATTCCACCGCCACCACTGCCGTGGTGGGGCTGAATCGACCTCTGGAACATTAATCGATTGAGCCCCACTACCACCTCTAACCAGTCTCCGATTGAAGTGAGGGAGAAATAAAAATCCCCCAATTGCCCGATGCCCAAAGCTGAAAGGGTGAACACTGTCAGTACCGTCAAAATCCTAATGCCCCTTTTTGACTTTCCATAGCAAGTATTTATATTAGTGAAACGACAGCGTTTTGTTTCCCTCTTGCCCTACCCTCACATATATAATATAGGAAAAATACTCCGTCGTCTATTTTCAGTGGTACTCCAAAGGAAAAGCAATGGAGACGACAGATGGAACAGGAGGTGGAGGTGGAGGTGGAGGTGGAGGTGGAGATGTGTCGATCGCTCGCGGAGGTCCTATTTATGTTCCTAACATGGTGGGGCCTCTCACTAGGGTTCCTGAATTTGAGTCCGCTCTTCTCCAGCAACTCCACGTACGTTTCTTTCCCTATTCTCTTTACCACTCATCCTTTTCCTATTATGTCTTAACGAATGTAATGTATGTTTCTAATTATTCTGTAGGATTTGAAGTCTGAGCTATGCCCTGATTCCTCTACTTCCCTGATCAATCACCATGATGATGATGATATTTCGTATGCTGCTTTCTGTCTTTTTGCGTCGCTTTCTTTCTGGTTAATGAATTATTGATTGCCAAAATGTATTCTTTTGAGGGCGGCCGCAGTGTTGATGAGCTTAAGATTTATACCGACGAGGATTTGATGGAGATGGCCCTCAACCAAACTCTCAATGTACGCTGCCGTCTTTTATTTTCTCTTTTTAGTTTATATGTTATGGGAGAAAACCGATTAATGCTTTTTTTTGCAGGATGAGACGAAGCAAAATAACGAAAATTGCTCGTCCCAACACAACTCCAACTCAAGGTCAGTAAATTGTAGCTAAATGTTCTTTTCACAATCTGTTTATGCACCTATCCAAACATCGAATTCTTCTCCCTTCCTTAGCTTTTCTACTATCAAATGGTCATTTCACATTGCAGGACGTTTATTATTATGGTCTAAGCTACATCTATTTCTTCATGTATATATTGCCTTTTCTATCTTATTCATCTCTGCCTACATTTTAGCTGGTCCACACTTTCATCCCATCATTATCCCTTGCACACAGAAAACACAAACTTAGAGACTGAAAACTTTGAATTCTCAATGTTTTCTTCCCTGCCAATGAAGATATAGGTTGCAATTTCAAATAAAAATAAACTTAGGCACTAAACTGGATCTTTTTAGCTTCTTCTAAATGTTTTTACTAATTGTGTCAGGACACATAATGATCTTACAGTTTTGAACAGTGATAACACACATAGAGAAGGAGGAGATCCTTCACCTGCTTTGGAATCATTAAATGGTGGAACCTCTGGCAACGGAACTACTGCTAACAAGTCAAGGAAAAGAAAAAGATCCTTGAAGTCATCTGATGGATCGAACACTGGAACCATCGGTGATGCGACTACCATCAACAATAATTCAAGCAAGGGAAAAGCAAGGAAGCTAAATAAGCTCACTCTTAATGTATGTTACCTCTCCTACTGTGTTCATTTTTCACCTATTTGTAGTTGCTGCTAATGTATTTCTTGCATTTGGAGTTCAAACAATGGTAATAAGTATGATAATATATTTTATACATTATTTCTTAATCTCTTTTAGGGATATTTCTTTCAATATGAGGTTTTGTGTGTGTTGCTAAAACACATTCTGTTATTTTCTTTTTTTGCTGGTGACCACAGTGTACTTCTGCCTTAGTTATCTTACTGGAAGATAAAAGAAACATGATATAAAAACTAGCGTTTGTTTACTGTTGCACTTATTTCTATTTATTCACTATTTCACTTGTTTGTATTTAAACTAGCCGCCGTAAGTTAGATTAAGGAAAGATGCTAGCAAATGTATACCTAGTAAAGCATTTAAAATATATCAGGTCCAGCAATTTCTAAATTGTTCTATTTGATGACTTTGTTATTTTTGCTTCTCCAGGAGATTTGTCTTGCAATGGTGGATGAACCATTGAAATTGAAACAAAAGCAAGATCAAGAAAAAGCTGCTGCCAGACTGCATTCACTATGGTTTGTATTAGGATTATAAGTTTGCAGTTTTTTGTAGTTGATGCTTCTCCTCTAGTTTTGCTCTTATGGTTGCCTCTTGTTGTGATCTCATGCTAGTTGCAAGACCAGAAAGGGTCCCAGTCCATCTTCAGAGAGAACTGAAGAGATGAAATATCTCAAGTTTATAAATTCTGGACAACAGGTCAGCCCAGGATTGACTTTTTTCTTTTTCTAGTTTTTTTTATATGTGATGCCTCTATTAGGGTTCATTTGGATTACAAAGTTGCTAATCTCATTCCAATTTTGAAAGAAATGGAATTGTAGTAGAATTTCAATTGCAATGCGTCCAATATAAAGACAAAATCAAGATCCTTTTTATCTGTGGTGAGAAGGATAATATATATAAGGTGTAAATGAAAAGAGAAGATTGCAATTGCTAGTGTTGGTGTCTTTAATAGATGGTCAATTAGCATTCGAGGTGTGGGTGGTTGGGGTTTAGGAAGTGACTTGAGATGCGTTGGGAGTTACAGAGCAGATGTTTTTTGGTGACAGAAGAGAGACTTGGAATATGTTTTTTGGTGACAGAAGAGAGACTTGGGATTCTAGTTTTTAGGTGCCTACTTACAGATTGTTGAAGATGTTTGTCTAGTTGTTTTTCAATTTTATAAAGATGGACTGGATTCTGTAAGTCCACTTCTAGACTATTTCTCTCTGAAGGGATGGAATTGGACAGCCGACTACCCAATTTGAGGCATGCCAAATGTGGCTAATAATCTAATTCATTAATTGATTATTCTAAATGCTTAAAACTTCTTACTTGTTCTGTTGTGATCCTTTTGTTCAAATTAACAGCAGTTGAAGCCCTCAAATGTTCAAGAGCACATTGCTGTGCAGTATCCAGATGTTGTTCTTTGCATTGAGGTTTACCACAACATAAGACACTGGTTGAAGGTAAACCTTGCTACTCTGTTGTCTTAGTAATAAACTATCTTGGTTTTAAGTTGTTTTTCCCAACTATTATTCACGATTGAGATACTCACATTTGCATTAGAAATATTATTGTTTTCAGTTAAACATTGCCCTTGATGTATGGGTATATTATGTGAATGGGACCCTTTTTACTTATTTTTTGTTTAATCTTTGATTAAGTGCTAATGATCTTAGCTGCTTTTGGATTTTATTTTTATTTAAAGTGTTTTAGATTTAATTCCTTTGTATGTTTGCACCTTACACTATAGTGTCTTTGTTTAAGTTTGGTTTGTTCAAGTAATTATGGTTTTCCAATCAACAAACTTTATGAAGAATTCTCCTATTTCTGATGGACTCCAAAGCCAACCTCGTAGTATCTTTATTTATGTTATCTGTTATTATGGTATTCTGGTCACTAAGGCTTCACGGACATTCGGTGCAATTGTACTTATAGAGATACAACAGTGTAAGGAATTCCAGATAGTTACCCTTAGCTCGTAAGAAAAGATACATAAGTATCTTATTAGAGCATTAGTGATTTGAATTTTGAAAGTATTCTTTTTTTTTTTTTATGGCTTTTTTTTTTTTACCAGGTCTTAAATAATAGCCATTATATGTTTACTCCACTTATCCCAAAAAGGTTATCACCTTTTATTTTTCACATGGTTTAAGAAAATATGTTAAAAATGTTCTGTCAACTCACAATTTATAGTACATTTTTCCATCTTTATCATTAATTATATTTAATGAGAAAATAAATATACTTGACCTAGTTTAATAATTAATAAGTTAAATTAGAAAAATTAATTATAAATATTTTTATTTAATAAATTGGGCATATATCTTGAGAATTCAAAAAGAAAGTAGTAGACAATATTTTCAGGACAAAGGAAGTAGATATTTAGCCTATCATTGTGGTACAGGCTGTTTTGCAAAATGTTTAAGAATGACAAGTGAAATGGTCTCTCTATCTGTGTTTGTGTGCATGTATCCCCCCCCCTCCTTCTTTCTTGGTAACCTTTTTTTTTTTTTCTTTTTTAAACAATTCGTGATAGTGCCAGCCATGGCCGGTGCATTTTGATTGTGACCCCCATAAACAGCCAAGGCTTCTGCTGTTAGTGCATTTTAAATTTTGTACTAGCCATTTTGCAACAGGTTTAAGAATGACAAGTGAAATGGTGTCTCTATCTGTGTTTGTGTGCATGTATCCCCTTTTCTTTGTAAGCTAATTTTTTTTGAAAGAATTCATGATAGTGCCAGCCATGGCTGGTGCATTTTGATTGTGACCCGCTGAAACAGCCAAGACTGCTGCTGTTAGTGCAATTTAAAATCTTGAAACTTCATAAGACATATCTATTTCCTTTTGAAAATTCTTCCTATTTGTTTGTCTTTTAGATAGTGCAAGGTGACTAGCTTTAGATCTTAAATAATAAGAAACCTCTTGTTCTGAAATGAAACATCTGCTTATTTGATTGCTTTTTGGACCAATGATCCTTTTGTTCTCAACCTAGGGTGCTGGAAATGGGTTCTACAATATGTGACGGGGAGAATATTTGGGAAATGCAATGCTAAATTTGTCTGGATTTGTTTAAGAAATCAGCGCATGGGCAACTTTTTAATCAAATTGGTGGTCTTAGATTTTTGCTCAATTTGGTGTATATAATCTAGGCAAATTATGTTTTCAATTATCTATAAATATAGAAAACAGAGCTGCGGCAGGTATGCCATATTGCATTCCTTTTGGGTAAAGGAATCTAGAAAGTTTGATGTTTTTATCTGGAAGCTGGTTGGTGGCACAATTGTAATCACTTGCTTGGCTGTGGTTTCATAATTTTCTGCAAAACTAGTGTGTGGAATTGCTAACTGGTTGATTATCATATTATGTTGTGTTTGGAATATTTGGAAGAGAACAATGGCTTTTGACTATTTATGTAAACCTTCTTCAGGATTACTCAAGCTTTTAGAAACAAGTTTGTCCTTAAATCTAAATATGGGATTATTGAAGGAATATCTAACCTGTGTGGAAAATTTGCTTATGTTACGTATCTACAACTGGGAAGAGATATGTATTTCAAAACTGTACCCTCTCCCCCAAATTGAATTTATATTGAAACTTGATGCTTAAAAATTTTCTTTTCAACTTTCTCATTGTTGGGAATGGATATTCTTCCTCATTTGCTTGAAGTAATATGGAGCTTATTCAACAAGGAAACCTCATGTGCAGAGCTGTATTGGTACTTATTACATTAGAAAAGGTTATGCTTGGCTATCATGTTCAAAGAAGGGTGAACATAGGCATCCTATATTACTAAATAGAGCATTTGCAAATACATTCTATTTGATAGATGATCTCTCTAAGATCTCATGGTTTGTATAAGAAGGGTCTCAGCTTCATGTGGCAATTGTTTTCAGCTTTATCTTTATTTAGGAATATTAGATGAATGGTTTTTGCTTATGATGTGCAGGTGTATATGTATATATTTTAAATTGAATTTGGCTTTTTATAAACTATT
Source organism: Omphalea diandra (assembly GCA_949677035.1). Taxonomy (NCBI): domain Eukaryota; kingdom Viridiplantae; phylum Streptophyta; class Magnoliopsida; order Malpighiales; family Euphorbiaceae; genus Omphalea; species Omphalea diandra. The sequence continues at coordinate 12,042 of CATIWR010034980.1, forward strand.
TACCTATCTATTCACCTTATGGATATCATTTGTGATTGTTCTTTAGACACAGGAGTTCTTGGTGCTGGGAAGACAGACTTTAACTGAAATGAGGGATAAGATTTATTGCATGACAGACCAGGTGATGCAAAAGGCAGGGCAGCATGATCTGTCTGGATATTTTTTTATAGAAGTAAGTTGTTCTATTATCTCTAGTTTGGTTTTATTATAGTGATAGTTCCTCACATTATATAAGGGAACTCAATTTTGTAGGATGTGTTTTGCAATGATTTGAGAGATCCGTCTGCAATAGACTATAGTGAACCTATATTTGATTGGCTTAGAACCGCAAAGGATGATGCTCTCAGAAAATGGGAGTGTATCATGAGTGTGGAGTTACAACAAAAGCAGAAAGCAGTTGTAGGTGAGGTAACTTCACATTTGCCTCAATTCAGACGTGTTGAAATGCAGAAAACTCGGTTTTGTGACTTGAGATTTCGTCTTGGTGCCGGATATCTTTATTGCCATCAGGTACAGTTTTAGCTGCTCATTTTGTTTTTTGGAAATAATGCTGCAACTTTTAGTTAGTCTCTTATGCAGTATTTGTCGAATGACTCAAAATTATAAGTTTCATCATGTCAAATTTGTACTTGGCATTGATCAATGATTGTCATTTCATTTTCATGTTGGACCATGTTTTGGTCACTTACTGTTAGCACGTCCTTATTCATTTTCTTTTGTTTGGGAACTCACTCGGTGCAGGGAGACTGCAAGCATACCATTGTTATTAGAGACATGAGATTGATTCATCCTGAAGATGTGCAGAACCAAGCAGTTTATCCGATAGTAATTTTCCAACTAAAAATACGGGTTCAAAAATGCAATGTTTGCAGAATTTTCCGGGCTACAAAGTTGACAGTGGATGACAAATGGGCTCCGCATAACCCTTGCTATTTCTGTAATGACTGTTATTACCTTCTTCACTATTCTGAGAATGGATCTCTACTGTATAGTGACTTCTCAACATACGATTATTTGCATGACTGATTGCTTATGTGTGCATTTTTGTGGTCATTATTGCAATGAATGTATGTTTATAATGACTATCATAGTTTTTAATTGCAAATGAATGATCTTCCTACTCCGTTGAAATTTACCTAGAACTTCCAGTGTGCAGTGATAAATGGTATGATAAGATTTCACTGCTAAAGTCTGCCAACTCCTGCGATTGAGCTGGCTACTTGACATTGGCCTTCCGAGTTTCAATCTCAGTGAGGGAAATGTTAAGTTCACGAAACAATTTAATAAAGTAAAAGAAAGTTGCAATGATGTATGCATTAATGCATGAGGTATGATTGTACACCTCATTAACTACATTAGTAAATTTTGTTAAAGCTCCTATTGAACATATTTTTCCCGGTCAAACCGATAGGAAGCTCACATGGAATCACAGATATGTGCGTCTCATTGATGTGCATGTGGTAAAGTTTTTGTTGCTCAATTCAAATTCTATAACCATGTAAATGTTTAGCCCATCTTCTAGCCATGTAAGGATCATGGTAATCCCAAATCTCAACGCTGCTAGTCCTCCCTCCAATTATGTTCACATCCCTTTCTGCAGCAGCATCAATGCTACTATCATGTGCTTCCCTTTTATCATCTAAACTTAGCATAGTTTCCCCCGTTCTGGTGCACTCATCGACTCCAATCTCAACATAGTTGTAACCTACGCAAAGGTGTCCACATTCGCCCAGGTCTAATAAAATTCTCCGTTCTTCATTACCTCTTAGCTCTCCAAGCCTTATTATCCTGCCTTCTTCTCCAATTCTCAATTGGACATCTCTTATCACACCTCCAAGCAGTCTCACCAAGAACTCTTCAAATTCATGCATGGCAAATCCGTTAGAAGTGCCAAAGCCAAATCCCACATGAAACCTATGGATTGGAATGGGAATCTGCATGTCGATAGCATAATATGATCTTGTTGGACTATCGGAGAGATGCAAGATACAGGAGTCAGGATTCTTGTGTGCACGATCTTCCAGTATCTTTAGCCCTTTCTTGAGGCCTTCAGTAGGATCTGCTTGCCCCATAAAGAAAAGACGATCAATGACTTGCAGGGCTGTTCGCTTTCCGTATGATGTCATACGCCTCAATGGGAAGACACGGGCTGCAGATGAAGAGTAAGTAACAATAGCCAGACGATCAATGGGACGGAGGGAGAATACCACTAATCCCATGGACTGCTTGAGAAGCCTGAGATGTGGTCCGTTGGGGCTTGCAACCAGAACCAAGTCTATTGCTCTTTGATGTATTGATTTTACAGAGAGATAGGCAGCAGCAGAGGATCTATTTGAGGAGGAGCATGGATAAGGATTTGGTGGGTATGTAAACAATGAAGGCGAAGAGGAGCCTGTGCAGTGGTGGGGATGATGGTAGTGTGAGCTGCGTCCAGTGGGATGATGAAAAAGTGTTGGCGGGATGGGCACAAGAGAGAAGTCTAGGCGTGGATGATTAGATGAGTCATCAAGTTCAATGGGGTCATCATCATTATAACGGGCAGAGCGTAGGAGGGAGCGTCTGTGGACCCGAAAATTGGCAATGGAGTCATCAAGGATTTGGAAAATGGGGTCATTTTGGTTGCAGGAGAGGGAACAAGGTGGGTTTAGGTTGCGGGGAAGCTGGGTCCAATGGGCACGGCAGATGGGGCAGGTGACACTACCATGGCGAACATTAGATGCTATGCAGGCAAAGTGAAATGCATGAGAGCACTGGGCAGTGAATATAGCCTGGCCTGGGCTGTTCCCCAAGCTGTAAGTCAGAGCTTCCAGACATATCGCGCATAAGTTCTGCTGCACCACATGAACAAGCATACGTTAAAAAGAAAAGATAAAAAAGTTTGGATACATTATATAAGTGATGTGAAAGTAACAGGAAAGATTATGGAAAAAAAAAAAAAATGAATGCACTCGAGAGATCAGAGAAGCATATTTATCAGTAATTGATACAGTGCTACAATTGGCGGAGAGAGGAAAATAACATGGAATGATCTACATATCTTAATTAACACATGACAACCAAATACCAAAAAGCAAAAAAGAATTCACTTGGGAATTATAAAATTCAATTGCTAGTCTTGCTGTACTGTGTGAAGAACGGAAAGTAATCTAGGAGGTTCTGGTGTGTTACTGTGAGGAACTAGCAATTATTAACAGCAGTATAATGATTATTATTACAGCAAAACAAAAGATGAAATTTGAATTGGAGAAAAACAAGTTGGCCAAAGTTGATAAATGGGGCGATTAATTTATGATTGACTTTTAAAATTCAAACAAGATGAGGAAATGTTGAAACTCAAATATGTCAAGATGGCATTTTAGTTAGCATGAAGGCACGATTAAAATTAAACTAGTGGGAAGGAAAGCAGTGACATGAAATCATGTGATCATAATAGCAGGTGGGTAGATGGGACCTTACACAATGGGATATGACATAATGGAAAGTTAGAATGGGGTATCATCGCATGCTTATTGACTAAAATGAAATGAATTGCAGGCAGTGTTCATATTTCTAATATGGTAGTTTTAAAACTTGATTGTAAATAATGTATATCATATGGGAATTGGAAATGGACAAAAGAGAGAGCATAGAAACAAGAGCGTGTTCAAAGGACATTACATTGGATTCCAGAAAAAGTAAATGAAACGGCTAATGAATGCTTCAAAAGGAGAAACAGAGATTAAACAAAAGCAAAGGCTTAGCCTACCTTAGGAGTCACGCTATTGTTATTGTGATCGTCAATGGAGGAATCTGGGTGGTGTGAGGCTAAGGTATTCTTGGGCTTTGAAGGAGTGGGAGACATTGCTGTAGTAGAATCCGACCCCTGTTAATCATCCATCAATTTCCCATTACTTACATGCTTGAATTAAGCCCTTGTAATGCTTCATCTAATTGCTGTCCATATAAAATGAGATCAAAGCAACCTTTCCCTTTTCCTTTCAGACTGAAGGAAGGAATGGGGGGAGAATAAAGAAAGAAATGGAAAAAGGGTGTTTGGATTGCTTCGTAAACGATTTAGCGAAATTGAGTTGGAAATGAAAAGACAGAGTGTATGAAGAAATTAAAGAAACAAAGTGGGAAAACCGTGTGGATTGAATCTTGACATATACTCACATTGGTAGAGGTATCAATGGAAAGGGGATCCACAAGAGCAGGCGGTTTAGAGGAGGAGAAGGAGGCGCATGCAGCCACAACCATTTTCCTTGCTGCCCTTTTCAGCTTTGAGGACGCTCCTCCCATCCCCATTGCTTCTTCTTCTTCTTCTTCTTCTTCAACTGCTGCTATCCTATGAAGAATGAGAAGTGACACGACAACCCACTAAAATAAATGACAAGAAGCAGTAAAAAGTGTAGACAAGTCTCTGCAATTTCTTCAGTTTAATTGTTGTCTTGGATCTTCCTTCCCAATTCAACACCCACACTCGCAAGCATATACCAATACCATCCATCCCTTTCAAATTTTATTTATATATCGTCTAGCCAGCCCTACTCTACTACTGCTTTCTCACTACAATAATACTAATAATAATAATAAAAATAATAATAATAATAATAATGTGTACTTTTGGCTTTTACTGCTTTTTCTTTATTTTTATTTTTTTTTTCTTTTGCCCCCCGTTTCCTTTTTCCCATCCATTTGTTCATTCACAATTATTTTCTTTCTTGGACTTGGATTTAAGGCAATTTTCAGTTTTCTGCTGTTATGTACTGACACTGTTCTCTTTACTTTTTTTTTTTGTACTGCTGTTTTCTATTTTTATGTAAATTGCATAAAAAATCACATGCAGATAGATTCAAGATTCTTTGTCTACCCTCTCAATCATATTCTTTTTCTTTGTAAAATAAAGAGAATTACTTGAAATTGTCATGGTGTGTTGTTGAAATTGAATTACATGATTATGAAAAAGAAATCTGAAATGGTTTAGGATTAGACGAGTGAAGTTAAAGTGAAAGGCAACAAAGGCAAACCAACTCAGAAAAATAAAAAGAAGGGGGGCTATTTCCATTTGAAGCTTTATAATGGGAGTGAGGGGGACCTTCTCCACTATTCTCACCTGACTAAAATTTGTTTATGCCTTTATATGTAGGCCCCTCCTCCACACTCATATTACCCTAGCGAGTTCCTCTGTGAGGCTAATATTTTATCCTTCTCTTCCCTACTCAAAAACCCAACAAAAAAAAAATAAAAAAAAAGTATGGTAGATTTGCAGTGTGATTCTCCATCTCCATTCCCACAAATCAAATCTTGTATTATGGCCCTTGACAGGTTTTCCTTGCAATACCTCCGCTCATGATTGACTATGTGATTTATCACTCACACATACACTATCCATCCATTAATTATCACACATCCTTTGCATCCATTTGAATTAACTTATGCACGTCTAAAATGGAAGGATACAAATAAATGGTAAAAATTGAAGCTATTCCAGAAACTCTTCATAGTGTTCTAAGAAAACTAAAATTATGCTCGTAACATAGTAGAAATTTGTCAAAAATGAGAAAAGAAAAGAAACTGAGGAACTTAATAAAGGGAGCAAAGAGGGGTGAAAAAAAAAATACTGTTAGATTTGAATTTCAAAATAAGGAAAAATGATGGCTTTTGGGTTGGGGGCCATTGGCTTTTAGCTAAGCGAAATCAAAAATACTATGGTTCCTGTCATTGCATTCCATTTCAGAAAAAAAAGAAGGGGGTTAATGTGAAATGGGTCCTCCCAACCCAACTGTTTACTTTCAATTAGCCCCTTAAATTTAGTCCTTAAGAAAGGTTTCACAAAAATAAGACTTAAAACACTAGAAGTTGTTTTCTTTTAACAAAAACGCTGAATATAAGCAAGTGGTTGACTGTATCAATGTAAGGGTTGAACATCACATGTAACAAGCAATATTTCCCAAGTTGAGCTAGATTTTAAGATAAAGTTGTCAACTTGGTCCTAAGTGTTTGGCTTTTAATTAGTCCTGGAAGAAAACTAATTAATTCATCACCAACGACAGCCGATGGACGGTTATTGTAAATGTTAACTGAACTAAAAAAGAAAGTGGTTCAGATATTATATGTGTATATATATATATATATATATATATATATATATATATATATATATATATATATATACAATGAATGTGGTGCATTAGATAGATGAAAGTCAGTATAAGAATCTGATGCTGATTAGACTATCAAACGAATAATAATAAGGGAGTCCTTAATTTTATTGAAACGACTACAGCTTAACTACCAATGCTAATGTTTATGATTTTTGCAGCTGCAGATAAACTTGTATGATGCCCATTTTCAGTTCTTTTCATACACGTATTCAACTTTATTCAAAACCCAAGATTGTTTATGATTTATGCAAGTGGTAGTTAGTTCAACTACACTAGACATCGCCCGTCACCTCATTGGGCACTAGCATCCAAATGATACCAGCTGCTAAATTGTTAATCCCAGTTGCATTGATCAATGTCTAAGTACGTTGATATAATTGGAGAAATGGGTAATTGTTTTATTTATTAGGAGTTGTGTTAATGTTCAATTAATAACCACAACACGCACAAAGGACAACTGAAGATCATGGAAAAGGACATATGCAAGTAAAGGGTATTATTGACAGTATTTAGATGTTAGAGAATCTGTGCTTTTTAGTGGGATGGATGGATGGGTTTGGGGATTTGGTTTTGAATGATCATCATGAAAAGAAGGAAAAGAGGAAAGATTCATGCTGTCCTTCCTCACCAACACCACACTAAAACTTTACTACCACAGTGTTGCTGCGCTTGCTTGCTTACATTGAGTTATTTGACCAGGTCAAACCCCAGGTAGCCAGCCTTGTCTTTTTCTTATAATGGGTTTAGTATCCTTTGATGATCAAAGATTCTGCAGTTATTTTTTTAATTGGGTGCAATAATTTAGGCCTGCTTATTATTATTAGTGCCTTAAAATCTGCAAGGTGATGTCCCAGTCACAACTCACAAAGGCTTGTGAGTTGAACTTTTGATGACTGTTTGGGGCCTGTTTGAGATCTTTAAAGGTCAAAATTGTATGCAGATTAATTTGTAGAGTTTGAATGATCAATGAAAAGAAAAGAAAAGAAAGTGTAATAGTGGTTGTCAGCTTTCTTTAGGCGATTGTCCATTTTGAACTGCTGCTTTGCCCTCTCTTTACTATT
>CATIWR010035009.1:0-11121 GCA_949677035.1 Omphalea diandra
GGATTCACCCTCATCGCACCGTCCCCGAAATCAAACACCGGTCTCCCTCTCTCATCGACCCGGTGCGCCAGAACGTGGACCCGGGTCCCCGTGCTGCCACCATCGATGATGACGCCATAACGCTTAGTGGAAACGGGGGGAACAGGTGTTTTGTTGAAGAGGAAGTACAAGGAGAGGAAAGCGATTAGAGTTAGGAAAGAAGTGAGGAGAATTGAGAGAAAGGAGGAGGGTTTGGCGAGCTTAGATTTGGCGGGTCGGATCTGGAGTTTGATGGGATCCATTCGATGGGTGGTATTACTGTTATTGATAATGGGTTTAGAATCGACCCGATAACGGGCATGCGATCGTCGCATCAAAGATAAGGAAATGGGATTGAGACCGGTGAGGGAAGTCAAGAATCATATGATGATGATTATTATAATTATTATTATTAAATTTTTTTGGTTTTTTTCGAATGGAAGAGGGAGAGGGCGGAAGAAAGCCCTCTCACTCTCTGATTGGGAAGAAGAGTCTGTGCGTTTGGAAGTGATCGTTTCTTCAGGTGGTGAAGAAACAGAATATGAAGAAGACGAAGAAGAGAACGAAAAAAAGCAGCTCCTGTTGTCCAAACCCAATCAAGAGTTTCCGGTTCGGTTTGCATACTTTCGTTTGGCCGGTTTGAACCGATTTTTTTCTTATTCTTCTTTTGATACCATAAAGCTCAAAAAGAACAAACTGCACGAACTCCAATTGTATAAAAAGATTTCCAACTATATGCCTAATAATGTAAAAATTCTTAAACAAAAAATAATGTAAAAATCATTAAAAATATAACAAGTTATTTCGGTTGCTAAATTTATTGAGGCACATACACAATATTTCTAAAAATAAAAAATATCACATCACATTCCATGAATTCTCTCTCCAACCCTATTTCATTTGTTCAAATCCCTTGCTCTTTCTTCTTTAGCTCTTCTCTTTTCTCCAGTGCATGCATATTCATTCTCAAGAACAACATAATTACACTAATTTAATACAGTATACTGTCTCTTCAAACAATCAAGCGATTAAGTTCTTGATGATGAAGATTCTTTAGACACTTATATCCATATTTATTGGTATAGATTTTTCAATAATTCTTTTTCATAATAAATATCGTTTAAAATTTTTATTTATATTAAGCATAATATTTAATAAATATTATATATAAATACAAATTATGTTATTTTTAATTAATTATTTTTATAAATTATTATACACTTTAACATAAAATAATTATTATAAAATAGAAAAATGATATAATTAAAACAATTAATCAATATTTATAAATAATTGTAAAATGTCAAATATTATAAAATTAAAATTTTTCTCTAAAATAACATATAATTTAAGACAAACAGAGTAGTTTTTTTTTATAGAGAAGTGTTAGATATCTTTTTTTATTATCTTCATTTTACTTTTTTCTTATTATACTAACACATAACATAATTTAAATGATATTATTGTTATATTCTTTTATTGTAAAAAAAAATTATATTTTATATTATACTATTTTGAAAAGTGAAATAAAAATAAATAAGGTAAAGGTAAAAATAAAATAATAAAAAAAAAACACTTTTCTTTTTCAGACTTAAAAGCCGACTTAAAAACTCTACAAGAGTAATGTAAGTAGAAAAATTCAAGTCTTTGAGTCCTACCAATATTTGTGTCTATAATGGCTGTTTCCATCTCTTTTGCCCTATTTAACCTCTAACTTCATTGTCCTACTAGGCTAAATCATCATCTTCATCACTATCAATACAATTAAACCATCTATCTTCTACTTTACTTTTATTATTGCAATGGCAATAACAATTTGATAAATCAAAACTTAAAATAATTTTACCTAAAGTTTTAAGAAAATTTATTTTATTTTAATATATCTATTATTTTAGAAAGCCAATGAGCCATTAATGTTTTTCTTGTCAATTTTGCCCTTGTCTCTTGTTATCTCAATCAAATACTAATAACTCCATTAAAAGGCTAGTTTATACTTATGTACTAGTTTTTTTAATAATTGATGCAATATAATGGCTTCCTTAATTTTTGTGCATTTATCTTACTTGAAAAGCAAAATGAATGAAATACTTTGGATTCAAACCTAATGTCTCTTAATGTTTCCATATGAAATATTAAATTCTACATATTATCTATTTAAAAATATAAATTTCAAAATTAAATAAGTTGGTAAAGAATCACCTTTTCTAATTCACATAAAGTTTTACTACTCAGATTTGAAAACACACAAAACATTTTACTAGAGAAGCTCCAGATATATTAGAAAAATATATAATGTCCCGAAAATGATTTAAACTATGAAAATCCATTAAGAATTACAACCAAAAATAATGTGGGATGCACAAAATTACTTACTCAAAATAATTTATATGCTTCCATTTTTTTTTTAATTCTGATTTAAACTAACATATAAAACACACCCCTAATCAACAAATCTCCAAATTCTTTTAGTTTTCCTCTTTTACCAATAAACTTCAATTCTTATCCCAAATAAATAAATTAATCAAAAAATTTTAGAATGAACTAATCGCAGTCTCATCATCAATTAAAATTACTCTTTCATGATCTCTTTCTCCTTTTTGTGATTTCAAAATGCTAATTTAGCTTTGGCTCTATATATATATATATATATATATATATATGATGTCTATCGCAGTTAATAAAGAGTAACTATTAGTGATTATTTTGTTTACTGTTAAATTTTACCATGATAGGCAAGTTCCAAGTGTTAAAATTTAGTCAGGAAGACAGATTTCTTTAGATTGTTGTTAGTGCTAGAACCTCCAATGTTATTGACCGTTTTATTTCATGGTCAGATATGCAAAGAAAGCCTCGATTAATTCTAAGAGACAGAGAGAAAAGCTGAGGAAGGAGGAGAGAGTAATAGAGAAGAGAGAAGCTAAGAGAGAGGAGAGAACTAGTGAGCCAGGTGGGAGCTGAGAAAAGAGAGGAAAGAGAATTAGTAAGGCATGACATGATATTTTAAATTTTATAAAATATCGATATGCCATTCATGTATGTGCTCCAATTTCTTCAATTGCAGGAATAATTTTAGTGGTATTTCTTACGTGTTTTATTGATTTTTGGGTTATAATTTTCTGTTCAAAAATTTTAATGTTATAAGTTTTTAATTGAGAGACGGTGAAAAAATTAATAGTTTTTAATTGAGAGACGGTGAAAAAATTAATCTCATATAAAATTATTGGATGTTATTATGAATAATTTGATTAAAAAAAAACTTTTTGACAGACATATGAAAAATAAGAACTTTGGTGAAATTAATTATTTTGATATTTGTCTTAAGGTTAGAACTTAGAAAATCTTATGCTAAAATGATTGGTAAAAAATCTTATTCTTTTATCAAAAGTTGAAACATTGATGTATAAGAAGGAAAAAAAAAAAGGCTTAAAAGACAAATTTACTAATAATTCCTTTGAAAATGAAAATTTTAGTATATTGTAGATAATTTTTCTTTTTTACATTTTAGTAGTAAATTTGAGGCATATTTAACACTGTGCTGATGTTTACTAATTTTATTTTGGCGAAACACAATTTACAATAAATTAATATTTAGGTATATCACATTAACTGGAAACAGCTCTATTGTGAAAATTTTAAATAAAAAATTTCCCATAAATTTTTTTTGACATATTATATGAATGATAAAATTATAATTTTAAATCTTATTTTTAAATCACTAAAATTGTCTCCTTTTTCATGTATATATGATTTAAGACTACATAAAATTATAATTAAATAATTTTAAATTCATTACTAGTGCTTTTTGGTAGAAGAATTATTTAATAAAGAGTTTTCTCTTTTGAAATTTGAAAATATATATTCTCAATGACTCAAAAAAAATTATCACATACCATTTTTTTACATTATTTAATAATATATATTCAATATTTTATGAACTTATAATTTATAATACATTTTTCTATTTTTATACTCTTAATTATATTTAATGAGAAAATAAATATACTTTATAAATTTACTAATTAATCAGGAAAAATTAGAAAAATTGATTATTAATGAAAGTGGGCATCTATATTAGAACATTCCAATAACGAATATTACCTTTTTGGATGAAGAGATTACTTTTTGTTTTCTTCTAATTCAATTAAATTTTCACTAATTTTAAAATCTCGCATTAAAATTATTGAAATTGAGGAAAAAAGAATTTTTAAAGATAACTTTCAGTATATATGTGGCGTGATATTATTCCTTAATTTATTAATCATAATGGTGAATTAGTTCATATTAAATTTTTTACTGAAAAAAGGTTCATATTAAATTTTCGAGAGAATGATTGGATGATTGAGTGAATGCTTCAACAGGGTCGTAAATTTTAACATTTATATTAAATTTCATTATACTGCATTTTAATATTTTTATTTTCCATACAATTGTTTTGAAATTCTATATTGCTATTAGGGAGAGTTGGTTCTTATTTATATTAATTCTCATACTTTTTTTTAAAATATATGATCAAGGTATTTTTAAACTAGTTTAATATCAATCCAGATTAAATCCTTTACAAATCATTTTAATCGTGCAATCTCATTGATCTAATACATCAACATAAATAATTTCTCTAAATGCTGACATAAAATATTAAACAAATCAAAATAAAAGCTAACTCTTATGTTGATAGAATTTGCAAACAAATCCCAAATCAATAAGAATAAAAACAATTGACTTAATTAACAAAATTGATTGACTTTATAAACGAGATAGTTAGGTAATAAGATAAAATTTTTATTTCATTAAGGAAATCAATTTAAAAATGAAAGATTTGGTGTAATTAGTGGAAGCAAGGATTGATGTGGGTTATGATGTGGTCTTTACTTTGGGGTAATTAATTGGTTTGAGGTCTCATGTGGCAGGCAGGGACTCTGCAAATAGATGAGACATTTAATGGGGAGGAGCGAAGTCCACTGGCTAATAAACATGCTATCAATCTGTGGTGAAAATAGATGAGGCATTTGGCACAAAAGAAGATGGTAACCTCAATATTTCCACTTTCTTGTCATCATCCTGGGCATGGAAATGGAATCTACTCTTCTTCATTTTTCTTTTTGTATTTTAATATAAAAAAAAGAAGCTATATATTGAATGAGTCAGAATACGCTTCTTGTGAACCACTTATTACTATTACTTACTACAACATATGGTAATAAGTTGAGCATTGGACAACCAGAGTTGCAATGGCAATACAAGCGGAGGAAATAAAGAGCCAAAATCAACATTCACAACCGCAGCAACCAACTGAAGGCACCACCTTCCTTAGAACTCGTTTTAATTTTGTTAATAACTTATCTGGTGCCTACTCTTTCTTCACTCTACTTTTTTAGTTCAATGGCCTCATTCTTTTGCAATGATCCTTGGAATTACTCTCTAGATTTCCATTAGCTTCGTCAGGATCATAATTTCCATTAATTAATTGGCAGGTGTTGGGATCCTATCAACTCCATATGCTCTTTCTGAAGGAGGATGGTTTAGCTTAATACTTCTTTTTCTGGTAGCATCTCTGTGTTGTTATACCGGGTTAGTCTTAAAGCGATGCATGGATGAAGATCCAGTCATCAGAAGGTATCCAGATATAGAGGAGAAAGCTTTTGGATACAAAGGAAGAACTCTAATAACCATCCTCATGTGTGTTCAGCTATATTTAGTGGCAGTAGAGTTTCTAATACTAGAAGGTGACGATCTAAATAAGTAATTTCCCGATATGAGTTTAAAACTTGTTGGGCTCAAAATTGGAAGTAAACAAGCTTTTGTGATACTCACTACTATTTTATTCTTCCCAACAACATGGTTAAGGAGCTTAGGTATGTTGGCTTATGTTTCTGTTGGTGGGGTATTGGCTTCTATTGTGCTGGTCGGTTGTGTTTTATGGGTTGGTGCATTTGATGGTGTGGGGTTCCGTGAAGGAGATGTGTTATTGAATTGGAGAGGTTTGCCTACTGTTATAAGCATGTTTGTCTTTTGCTTTAGTGCTCATGGAGCTTTTGCCAACGTTATGCAATTCAATGAAAGATAGAAACCAATTTTCTAAGGTAAGAGTTGGTGTATAGATCGATCCCTTGTCAATTTTATTCATAATTTCTTTTGCTTATATAAGAGTATGTTATTTTTTATACACTAATTTCAATAATTAATTATTTGTCTCTCAAATTTCCTACTATATAAAATTTTAGAGCTTAATTTAGCCTAATCGAATATTTCAAACTTTTATATAATTTTAAATACATTTATATTTTATATAATATTTATATGATAAGTTATGAATATGATTTTTATTTTAAGTTTGCTCAAGCATGAGATTAATGAAGAGACTTACCTAAACTTTTAACAACTATGAGTAGAAACTGGGGTGTTTTAATAACAAATACAAATTTGATTAAGCTCAAGCATAAAAAAATTAAAATAAAATATAATCAAGTTTGAGAATAAATTTAAAATTTTTACGGTTAGATTAATTTTAAGTATTACAATGAATTGATTCAATTTGATTTCACTATAGTTTAGATTTTCCATAGTTTTAATTGTTTTCAAGGTATCTAATAAAGAAAACAAATAAATAAATGATGGCTTCCTTGATTTTTTTTAAAGAATGTTTTGGTTATTTAGGCTCTAACTAACATCTAAATTTGCATATTTTGTACGTAATATAGTGTGTCATGTAACTCCATTTTATCTCTCATTGCAGGTTTTACTTGTCAGCTACCATCATAAATGGATCAATGGCGGTTATACGTCATCTTATGTATGAACAGCATTTAATGTCTCAAGTAACACTTAACCTTCCTACCCAAAATATCAGTGCAAAAATAGCAATATATACCACTCTAGTAAATCCTCTCACTAAGTATGCTCTTTGCATTACTCCACTTACTAAAGCCATTGATGAAACATTTCGTTTGGACAACCACAGATCTCTTAGTATCCTCATGAGAACAGGAATGGTGATGAGTACATTGGTTGTGGCATTAACTGTTCCATATTTCGGCTATGTAATGGCGTTTACTGGAGCATTTTTATGTGTTGCCATCTCAATATTGCTACCAAAGCTGCTCGAAGTTTTGGGTTATAGTTGGTAAATATTGTAGTGATTTGGATGGCCGGGGTTTTTGTTGCTGTTGTGGGTACATACACTTCTCTCAAAAATATAATTAACCACCTTCGAAACTTAATTAATGGTGTTAAGCTCATGGACTTTTAATTCAGATCAACAAATTATATAATGAGTAATCATATATTTGCTGTTACCGAAACAATTTTATGATAACTTTTATCTGCAGTAACAAAATAAGTGGGTTGTTGTTGTAATAAATTTCTAAGAAATTAATAAAATCTATAGTAGGATGAAGGATCTGATACCATGATAAAAATATACAAAATCTCAAATGGAGGCTAGGATTTCATTTTGAGAAGTGAAGATGAGAACACAAAAAAAATGACCAAGATATATGTATAATAAATAAGAAAAAGACTTCTACCATTAAAATAATATTTATTTAACACCAAACAACTTTATTTTTATGAGACCAAATAGCTCAAGCCACCATGCAAAATTTTTCAACAATTTGTATCATGAATTCTTTAAATTTTATAAATTCAGTCAATAAAATTCATAGCTGGTGAAACTAACCTGATAGGCCCAATCAAGATACTTGAACGCTAGCACGCTCAGAAAAAGCACATTCTTTGAAGACAATCAATTAATTCGAAAATGTTAAACAAAAGGGACATATGGAATCAATGGAGCACCTTTTAGATACTAATAGATTTCTTGTGGGAAAATTATCACATGCCACTTTCCAAACAAACATCCTAACCTTATTAGGAGGTAAATCAAGCTGCCATAATGATCTCCAGAACCATTGAGCCGTATGAAGATTTAAAAACCCAGAATCACTGCCTGATGTAAAAGCATTTAACCAAAATTTTCTTTCTAAAATCTGGTTACACTTACAGATTTTAATGAACGTTTGCACACTTGTAGATTTAAATATGAGAAACGTTTCGTTGGTTTTAGATACTCAATCGAATCTCCCAGTCTATTATTTAAGGCTGTATTTTTTTTTTCTTCTTTCTCTATAATTCTTTTTGATTTTAGAACAAGAACCACTTTGATAATACAACAATTTTATATGATTCAATCTCTTAATTGATCTAAATCTACAGTTCCTAAAAGGAATAATTCACTAGCTCATAAAAGGTAACTAATAAAATTGCAACCTAATAATCCAATTATACTTATCTCTAGCTATGAAAAGGGAAATGCTACACAACCCTTCAGTTTTGTAACGCCTCTTAATCCACTTTGTGATAAAATTATTTAAATATTTTTTCTTTTTTTATAATTTAAATATCTTAAGTTGTGTTAATATTTGAAATATTATCTAAAAATTATTGTCAAGTAATATGTACCGCGTCAAGTGAATAAATAGATGGTGTAAAACTAGCGGATGATCTAGCATAACTCTTTTAAAAGGTTTGAATTCCCTCCTTATTACTGTTTAATTTATAACTCTTAATAATCCATTTCAAGATGAATTTTAAATTTTTATTTATAATAGTATTTAAGTAGCGATCCAACAATGTACTCTTTACATTTGCAGCACTGTTATTTGTGACGGTCTATTTCCATAATGTTTGTGCAGCCCGTCAAATTAATTAAATAAAGCAAATGCCGAAGACATCTATTGTGTATGTGGATAAGTCTAAAACAGATGCAACATATGTTGGTTATAAATTATAATTGGCTATTGGTTCTATATTGGGTTTGACAGAAAGATGGAGGTGGGCAATTTTAGTGACTGCATACTACTTTATGTGATAGATATATAGTGGCAATTAGCCATAATAAGTGGAACCTTTTGATGATGTGAGTTAATGTCTTTTCTTCAACAGAATCATAGAATTGTCACTTCATTGACTAGTTGAGGGTATGAAACTAAACTCGAGTCTTTTCCTACGAAAGATGGTAACTATACATGAAGGAATATATATCGGGAGGGGGGGGGGGAGTCATTAAGTTTTTTTCTTTCTGTTGCTAAGATCAATGCCATTCCTATCATATCCTATATCTTATCAGTATTCACATTATAAAAGGAATTATGTGAATAAAGCAGCAAACTGCTTTAAAATGTTTAGTTGTCCTTATTTTTTTCTTTTTTTTAAAGCTACTTATCTCTCACTAAAAAGTAGAAAAGAAAGTTTGCAGTTGGATTTTATCACATTAATTGATGCTATTAATTCCATTTCACAAGGAAGCCTGCTTTCTGGTTTAGGATGCCTTTTTTTTTTTTTTCCTTTTTTAAACAAAAATATATACTACATTACCATCTTTTAAATTAATTTTTGACTTTGTATTACAATCTTACTGTTTTAGAGAAGATTTCAGCACTATGAATTAATTAATTTCCTTTTTTAATGTAAAATTCTTAATGGAAAATTTATTTCTATCATTCTTTGATAATAATTTGGAGCTAGCAAAATTTAATTAATATATTATTACAGTTCTTCAAAAGAAAAAAATTTACATATACTAAAGGTTTTAAAACATATTTATTAATGCAGAGATGATTTTATAAAGTTGATAAGAAATAAAAATTGAAAAGTTTGTAAGTGGAGGCTGATTTTGCTATTGATCTTTTTTTTTAAAAAAAAAAAAATTCAGTGGGATCTGCTTTTTTGTTTCATTTTATTTACTTTTTGTGTTAGGAATTCAATTATGATGGGGAGCTTTGCTTTCCTTATTGAACAGACCCTAGTTATGTAATCCATTATTAAGATGGTGCCACATCAACTAGCCTAAATCTGGTTTTCCATTTCCTGCCAATATCAGTTCAGCTTTTTCTTTAATTCTCACTGCAATTTTTGCAGACCTCTCCGCTGTTATAGTCCTAGGAAAACTGCAAGACCAAAAAAAATAAAAAATAAAAAACTTAAAGATTCATAAAATGCATTAAGAAAATAATGAAAATTTCTATCTTGATGTATAAAATAATGCATATGCTATAAGAAATGGAATCAATTAACAGTACTAGGCGATAGTTAAAGTCAAATTTGCCTCATAAGGGCAATCAAATCATATTATAGTTGGTAATGCATATACAATGAACCAGTAAGTAAAAGAAGAAATATCGGTAATGGCATGTGGGTGGGATGCCCTTTAGTTTGGTAGATCATAGAAATTGTCTCAAAATGCTTCCATGCAACAGCTTCAAATGGCTATCCACTCATCTTCGCTCTCTCCCATTATAAACCAAGACAATTTTAGTGTATATATATATATATATAGGAGGAAGCACTTTTTGACTTAAGAAAAAGTAGTGCTTGCTTGCTTACCTCTATATTAAGTACCAAATTCTGGTTAATGGGCAACCAAAATGCCTACACAAGCAGAAGAAATGGAGGCACAAGACCAGCTTCCACAACCACAGGAACCTGCCAAAGGCACTTCCTTCCTTAGAGCCTGTTTTAATGGAATTAATATTTTATCTGGTTTGAACTCCCTCACTCTTGTCTTGTCACCTTGCTAGGATTTTAAGGAATAATCATTTTCCATTCTTTCATTGTTATTTGGTAAAATGGTCTCACTTTCCTTATAACGACTAATTCCATTCTGGGCAAACAATATATTTTCCATTAGCTATGGAGGGATTTTGATTTCAACCCATCATTAATTTATATATTTTAGATGATCACAAGCAACAATTTCTCACCAATATTCTATTCCTTGTTTTGCCTTATTAAGGACAGAGTTACTGTGTATATTCCTTCTAAAAGTGGCATAATTCTAGTGAAAAAGGATATATTGGCATTTCGTTGTCTTGCTGGTATTGGAATCTTATCAATTCCATATGCACTTGCTCAAGGAGGGTGGCTAAGCTTAATACTTCTTTTTCTGGTAGTCATTGTGTGTTGGTATACAGTGTTACTCCTACAGCGGTGTATGAACGATGATCCAATCATCAAAACATACCAGGATATAGGGGAAAGAGCTTTTGGATATAAAGAAAAAGCTCTAATATCTATTTTCATGTGTCTTGAGCTATATCTTGCGGCAGT
>CATIWR010035014.1:0-13313 GCA_949677035.1 Omphalea diandra
CTTAATTTGCAGTTTAATTTTAATATTGAATGTTATAAAAAAAAATGACATTGATATATCAAAATTTGGCATATGTATATATTTTTTTCACTTACTATGATAAGTTATTTTAGAATAAAAATTATTTATTGTGATAAAATAATTTTATAAACAATATCTTAATAATTAAATATAGTGACAAAAGTATTATTATGTCAAAATTATTTTCTCATTAATTTTTATTTTGGTGTCAAAATTTGAATGAAAATATTTTTTACATTAAAATTTGATGTCTTCCTATATTGTGACAAAATATTTTATCATCATAAATAATTATTTATTGTGACAAAATAATTATGTTCTAATTTATCAACTAATTAACTATAATGACAAAATGACTATTGTGACAAAATTCATTTCTCATTATTTGTAATTTTCTAGCGCCATAATTTTATGATAAAATATTGTGATGAAAAATTTTTTGTCGCAATATTTCCTTTATGTTCGTTTATTATGACAAAAAAAATATTTATAAAATTTTCATTTTGTCACAGGATAATCAATGTTCATGAGAATTGTGATACATTTTAATTTTATCGCGATAAGATCATATATTGTAATAATAATGATTTCATCACAAAAGTTTTTGTCATAATAACTAAAATTTCTAATAGTGAAAATAACACAATTGATTGCAACAAAATAAATTTTTAAACACCTAATTGCAAACTTAAAGAACAAAAGGATTTAGAAGTTGTAAATCGGTGTTTTAAACTCAAAATTGATGGAAAATCAAGTCTAGACCGAATGTAAAGTGAAGAAATTGGATCAACTCCTTAAGTTCCAAAACAAGCTCTTATGCAATTCTAGCTTCTTTTCTTTCTTTTTCTTTCATTTTTGAATTTTTTTTAAATTTTTTCTTTCTTCAAACTTTGGGAGCTTAAAATAGAATTGAAACAAACAAATCACAAGAACAACTCAAAAGAATGTAAAAGAACTCAAAGAAGTATAATTGGAAGGAATAGCGGCATTTTCATAATTTTACCCTTGTTTTTGAATTTTATGGGTTTGGTTTGTCCCTAGACACCAAGAAACAAATTAGGCATAAAAACAAATAGATTGGAACAAGAAACAATGAAGAAATTGTAAGAAACAAGCAAAATTTTAAGTTTTCATAATCTAAGGAAATTTTGACAACTTCTAAACTTCAAGGATTTTCTTGAAGGTCAAGGTTCTAATATGTAATTAAACAAAAAAAATAATTGTTAATCAACAAATAAGACAGATTGAAATGGAAAGAATCAAAGAAATCCAACAAGAATAAGGAAGACTAGCTTATTTCACAAAGTTCCTTAATTTAAGGAAATTTTGCAAAGCATGTAATTCTAAACTGATTTCAATGATAAGAATATGATTTATGATGATGAAACAGGCTAATTTAATGATTGAAAATGAATTGGAACACAAAGAATGAAGTTGAAACTGAATTGCACAAAGGTTCACTCAAATTACAAGTTTCATTGATTTTAGGAAATTTTGCAGAACAGGCTACTCCAATTGAACTTTAATGATGAAAAATGATTATGAATGATAAAATAAGCTAATTTGATGACAGAATAGCAAAGAAAATAGATTTAAAACATAATGAAATAAGAACAATCGAATTGATAATGATAGAGTGCTAATCCCAATTTAGGAGTATCTTTTTATGATTTTCTTGATGCAAACAAATCAGAATTGAATTCTAACATAAAAGAATGATTAAAGATGATAAGACAAACTAATTTGATCGAGGTTAAAATAAAGAAAACATAATTGAACAAGAAGGAATAAGAAATAACTGATTGAGTCCAAAGTAAGAGATAGGACCTGAATTAATGTAAGAATATAAAGAAAACTAAAATCAATGAATTTAAAGGATAACTTACTTGATTTGAAGCCTTAGCACTGATACCAAATGATATGAACAAGGTTGGATTGATTTTTACTTCAATAGTCAACACAAGTTCTCAATCTTTCAAGAATCAAGCAACGAAAGTTTGATCTTCATATCTTAACTAGATCTCTAGAAAATATATTTCTAGCAACCTAAATATTAAAGATTCAAAGTTGTGTCAATTCAAATCCTAAATTAACTAAGCCAATTCAAGATTAGAATCAACAAGTTTATGAAATTATCAAGCCTTGACTTAACAATCTCACCAAGTCTTTTCAAGAACTCAAGAAGAGAAAACACTCCCACAAGCAAAATTGCAAAAGAAAAATATTATTTAATGAATGATCTTATGGCCGAATAGGGTAGGCTATTTATAACCTTACATGCTTAGTCTCTTAACTAGTTTGAAAGAATAAAAAACCAAGATAAAATAGCTAAAATTCGGCAAAGGCTAGATTGGCCACTTAAATAGTAGTTATCTTTACTAATCCTAAAAGAATAAGGAAAAGAAAAGACCAAAGCTAATTAGCCAAGGTGTATTCAGCCAAGCTAACTTCCTAGGGTTAAACTCCTTATTTTAAGTTGCTTTAAAGTATGAAGAACTAATAAAAGAATCCTAATTACATAAGTTGGGGTATTAGGCCAATGAGGAAAGAATCTTTAAGATAATAGAAAAATAATACCAACTAAGTAAATCTTAAAAGGATCTTTTGACTTATGGGTTTTATCTTCCTATCTATATGTTTTAGGCTTTAAATCCATGCTTTGGCTAAATGCTAATGGACCTTGGGCATCTCCATGTGTTGGGCTCTATTAGATCAAGTTAAGTATTCCACTTAAAGTGTCTAAATTCCAAGCTTTCTTTAATAGGCTTCACACATTTTTTGATCCTTTTAATCTAATCAAAGTGTAATTCCCATTTACATGAAAGCTCTAATTGCATCCTTAAACTTCTTTAGCCTCCTATTGTAATTAGGCCTTAAAGTTAAAGTGGATCATTGGACTTATCTTGAATGCTTGCATCATGTATATATTATCTTAACTGCTAAATTGCAATATTAAATTAGGTCTAGTGAGATTTAAATATAATAACCCTAGAAAATCAAACAATAGTGTTGTACTTGATTTGAGTTTTAGTCTTATTAGCAAAGATGTAAAAGCTAGTTTACAACAAATTAGACTAATACAATGAAGTATGTTTTTGACATATTGTCTTTGACTAACATAAAGACCATAAAAAGAACTTACAATTTCAAGATCAATAAAGTATGTACCATTTCTAAAACCTCTGACAATAAACATGGAATCCAACAATTTTTTGACAACAATAATGTCTTCTTCATATGTATTATAGATAAACACACACACACACACACACACGTGCGATAATAATAAGAATTGCTCAATAGTAGATTGGATAATCAAGAATGATCATGAACTGACCAATGAAAACCAAAAAAGACAAACTCGAAAGGACATTTTAAGTTTCATTGTCTAGAGGCTTGTTTAAGGCCATATAGGGATTTGATAAGCTTTTAAATTTGATTTCGCTTAAGGAGCACATAACCATTAGGTGGAGTCATATAGAATTCCTTATCCAAATAACCATGCAAGAAGGCATTATTAATGTTTAATTAAAAGATAGACCAAGACTTAATTGTAGCAATGGTAAGAAAAAGTAATAGTAGCTAACTTTGCCATAAGGGAAAAACTATCTTTATATTCAATATCTTCTTTTTAGTTGTATCTTAAACTAGCCTAGTTTTATATCTCTCTATTGAACCTTCAGAGTCATATTTAATTATCTAAATCCATTTAAATCTAATAAGCTTCTTATTAATAATTAAATATATCAATTCCCATACGTGGTTTTGTTCTAGGGCTTCAAGTTCTCTTTGCATTGTAGCAACTCACTCTGGATCTATTTTAACCTAATTATAGGAATTTTGTTTACGTGTTACAAATACATTAGCTACAAATGTAAGGTGTGTTAGGGAAAAAAAAGGTTGAGGTATAAGAAAATATAGAGAGTATGCTTTGCATCGAGTTTTGAATAACTAAAGCAATTAAGACAAAAGGCAAAATAGCATTACATAATGTCTTGAAGCTAGACAAGTTTAACTGTAACTCTAGTTCGTCCCCTAATAGTTATAGGTGGTGTAATAAGTAGAGATGAATTTACATGTTCAACATTGGCCAAAGATGATGGATATGAACTAATAGTAGTATAAGGAGGTGAAGTATAAGGAGAAGAATTAATTAGGTTAGGATGCAACTCAAAAATCCCAAGATGACTCATGTAGGAAGAGTGATAAGTAGGTATGTTAAGTTTTTTATCTACATCATACATTAAAGGAATATGGAATGCATGATGTGTTTTGTTAGGCGGTAATAAAAGAACGTAGAATGACAAAAAAAGAAATAGATTCAAGAAAAATAAGTCTCTTAAAATAAGAATGGTGCATGTGTCTAAATAATAAATTCTATAAGCTTTACGACCAACAATGTATCCTTAGAAAATAGATTTGAAGGCTTTTGACACAAATTTACTTTTATATGGCAAAGTGTTCATGATATAACATAAGCATCCAAATACCCTTATATGAGATAAATTTGGAGGTATCTTAAAAATAACTTCATAAGTTGATTACCAATTTAGGAAAAAAGTACGAATTCAATGTAGCAAGTAGGTAGCTATAATAATAAAATCTCCCCAAATAAATTTAGATAAGCAGGATTAAAAGATTAAAAGCTCTTGCTATAAGAAGGGTTGTTTATGTTTCTCTCAATTATGCCATTTTGGTGGAGTATACACATGTCTTTTGATTAGAAATGACAAATATGATACGTGGGCAAGGTTAGGTCAGATTAACTTTGGGTTGGATCATTTATGGATGTGAATGATTTCGAGTCATATTTTTTTAGGCAAGAACAAGTTGAGTCACTTTGAATTGAGGTCAGGTCGAGTCATTAAGTTAAAATGCATAAAATAATTCTAATAATTTTTTAGATTTTATTAAATCAGGTTGAGTCACTTATAATTTTGACTTTTAAAAATAAAGAAAATATTATCTTCATTTTTAAATAAATTTTAATATTTTTAATAATTTAAATTAGATTATTCAGGGCGATATGTAAGATAGGCTAGGGTCAAATTAGGTTGAATTTTTTTTTATTTTTATTTAAAAATGATAATGAAGCTGTCTAAGACTTGAAAATTATGTTTTAAAATTAAATAGTTTGAGTAAAAACATGTAAAATTCAAAGGACCGATGATTATTCATAAATAAAACAAAAAAGATAGTAAATTACAAGCTTTAACCCTAATTACATTTAATTAATTCCAAAAAAATAAAATCACTTAATTGATAAATCAGAAGGGTCACGTACTACATGATGGGGTATATGAGATAAATCAAATCAACTTTGCTTGGCATTACTTGAACGTTATTTCATTCATAGCAGAACTTCTAATAGAAGATCAGCAATCAAATTACACATAGCCTTCTATATACAATTCCGGAGATATCATGAAATAATCATAGCAGAACTTCTAATAGAAGATCATCAAATAAATGGGATAATTAACTCTCATTGTCATTAAATTATGACTAAAATTTTATTATGATCACCAAAAATTAATTTTATTCAATTGAATCATTAAACTTGGATTTATATTTTATTGTGATTTATTAGCTAAATTTTTTTTATGATTTTTTTACTCTAAATTGACCTTATGCTTTGGGCTTTTTGTCATAAATACAAATTCAAATTTCTTTTATGAATAAAATTCTAAAATAATTTTATAATAAAATAAAAATCATAAGAAAAATAGACTAAAATATCACAATAGAATAAAAATCAAATTTTAGTGATTCAATTGAATAAAATCAATTTTTAGTGATCACACTAGAATTTCAGTTATAATTTAATGACTATTGAAATGAATTACCCAAATAAATGTGTTCATTGAGAAAGATTCACTATTATTCATCATTCAATCAGCAACTAAATTTTGATACTTATTTGACCATTATTCTAAAATAAAGAACCATTGTCATGTATGTACACTAGTCCTTGTATGTCAAGTCATCCTTTTTGTAAATTATAATAACTAAATGAGTTTCAGTTATTTACACTCTTCTTGGAGTTTTTATACTATCTACCAAAGTGCAAATAATTAGAATCCTAAATATAATATATTTGCATTTCTCTTAAAGTTTTTTACACTTTTTTTAGAGTTTCTTACAGTCCTCCGACACCAGTACCTTGAATTAATATACTTATCATGATTAACCATTTATCATCAAGGAAATTCACACTGATTTTCGCAATGCCATGGCTAGTGTTTTGGGAAATTAATTTTCACTAATGGAATTGTTAGATTAATTCTTATATTCTTTGATACTATTCTTTTGTTATTTTTTCCTCATACCATTTCCTCAAAGTAAACAAAATGGAACGAATAAATTATCTCACCCTTAATAACCAAAAAAAACAACAAAAAAAGGTAAGCCCTAACATCTTACCCTTAATTCTAATAGCTCTACAATTTTATTTTATTATTTTAATTTGTATTAGTATTCTAGAAATCAAATTAGATCAATTTATCTAATCGGTTAAATAAAAATTTAATTGATAATTTGGTTCAATCAAGGGTTAAATCTGATCAATTAAAAATTGGTTAAAGTTGAATTAAATTAAATTGATTCAACTTAAAATTATATTGTTTATTAAAATTTTAAAAATTCTACTTTTTTACTCAAATTTAAATATTAAATATTTTTTATATTATACTTTTTATTTTTAAAAAATTTATAAGTATTTTTTTAGAAATGATATTCTGTTAAATCATATCAATAGAACCAATTAAACAGTCAATTGACCAATTCAAAAATCAATCCGATTTTAAAAATATTATTTTATATAATCTATTTGATACTAATTATTATGACATTTTTAAGTAAATAGAAATCAATATTTTGTTAACTCTAGCCTTCTTCTTTTTTTTTCACTGTCTCCTTTTTCTCCTTTGGGTCTCTCTCATTTCCCACACTCAAGGGCTACCATTGATTTTTTAGGGCCAATAGAAGTTTAATTTCTTCTCCTTTTAATTATTTTTCATATTCTTTCTTTTAATATTTTTCAATAAAATTTTTATTTTTAAATACATTTATTTTTTTTTTCTTTAGACCTGTTAGATATAGAGTTTTATTACTTCCTTTTGATGAGTTTTTACTTTCCATTATCAAATCTATCATTGTTAGTAGATTTTGAGGGGGTTTTTTTTTTTTTTTTTCCCACTTTTGAAAGAATCTTTTACTAGTATTATGTTTATACTTCCACTTTAAATTTTTTTTTTTTCACTTTTGAAAGAATCTTTTACTAGTATTATGTTTATACTTCCACTTTAAAAGTTTTTTTTGTGGTTTTATGGATTTTGAATTTTGTAATTAGAAGATAGTTTAGGGAATGCAAACTTTACATTTGAAAATTATTAAATTGAACTAAAAAAAAGACAATATATATTGAGTATTAGTTACAAATTATCATTAAGTGGAGGGTTGATTGATAAGTTTAAGACTATTAATTTGATTTAACATCTTAAAGCGAGATTTTTATTATCTATGTTCTTTTAATGTAAAATTTTATTTCTTAAATTATTATATTGTAAAGTTTTGTATCTTTATATTCTTCTACATATTCAAACAATGAAATTAGTCTCTTTCCTCTAAAAGATATTATTATGATATTTTTACAAAAGGACACTCACTCACACATGATTTTAGAAAATTAAAGATAAGAAGATATTTAGCACTCAAGTAGTAAGAGTTTGTTCAAGGGTTGAAAATGCTCTTATATCTTTCTTCCTTTTTTTTTTCAATAAACAGTTAATGGCACTTGTTGAATGATTTTCTTTTTAATGTAATTTTTTTAAAATTGTTGTATTATAAAATTTTATATTTTTATATCGTTCTATATTTTCAATCAATGAAATCATTCTATTTCTTCTAAAAAAATTATTATGATATTTTTATAAAAAAAAAAAAGACATTATCTTACTTATACATGATTTTAGAAAGTTAAAGATGAGAAGATATTTACCACTGAAGTAGCGAGAATTTGTGCAAAGGCTAAAAGTGTCCTTATATCTTTTTTTTTTCCCCCGATAAACAGTTAATGGCACTTGTTGAATGATTATCCAACAAATTTTAAGTAATTAGAATGTAATTAAAATTTTGGATTAAGACTTGGGTAATGCTTAAACGAAAAACAAATAAATAAAACTTAAATATGAATATTTTATTAAAGCTGATCTAATATTTATTATCAAATACGAATATTATTACAAAATTCCCTTTATTTTCATGAGATCCATATAATGAGAACAACTATAAAAATCAAGTATGAATTGTAAAATGATGTCGTTTTATATCAAAATTTAGGTAATTTTTAAATAAAAAATAAAAACTCTTAAATATGAAAAATTCTGAAATTAATATAATTTTTACACTTAAATATGAATGAAATTGCAAAATAATCTTTAATTTATTATTTGTACCAATATTTTAATTTAACTCATTTTTAATATATGTAATCAACATATATAATTAATCTTGATCTCGAACTCAGTTTTAAACAAATGCTTGGGATTTGTCAAATAATTATATTAATAGCATAATATTTTTTATAAATAGCAATACAATATGTTTTCATCTATGCCATATGAGAAATAATCTAATAATTAAGTATTTAGTTTTCTTAATTAATCAATATAAAATATAAAAAGTTTAATAATAGATCCATTTTTTACATGCAAGGAAGTGTAATAATATAGAAAATTATTCATATTCATCCTCTTTAGGCTTTAGTAAAAATAAATGTTTTATATAATAAAAAAATAAAACAATTAAAGAACAAAATAAAACTACAAATTTACTTATTTTTCTCAAAAAATTATATTATTATTAACATTTATTTTACCAAATTAATTATAATATACTAATTAATTATTATTATTATTTTTTATTATTTTATTTACTTAAAAATATCTAATTTGGCAATATTTTTTATAAAAAAATGATAAATTTTAATTATTATTTACATATTAATTTTAATTATAATGTTAGTAATGTGCCCTAGATCAATTTTGTAATGGATATTTTTCTAATAATATCATGGTTGCATTTTATTAAATACCTCTATTATATTGTATTTATAATTAAAAGATAAATTTTAAGAATAGTTAATTTTACTTAAGGTCATCAAGTATGTGTTTTGATAGCAAAACACTTATGTATAAAAAAATTCTATTTTAAATTGTCACTAGTCAGTCATTATTATTGAGATAATAATAAATGAAGACCAGTGTATATTTTGATTAATAACTATGTTTTATTGATCATGTGTAGGGGATATCAAGTCAAACATCTAGACTGACTCAAAAGAATACTGCACAGATAAATTGTCATAAGTGATTACTATGCAACAATATTAACTTAATCCTTTTATCTAAAAATTATTATAGATTTCAATATGATGAACTTGATGTTTTTGTTGTAGTCTAATATTATCTCCAATAAGATTATTATACAGAATGATATTAGATATAGAGTAAATTATATAGATAAATATGAGTGATTAACAAAGAAGTTTCATGTATTTACAAAAATTATATCTTTGGGCCTCTTAATGAATTAGACTGAAAAGATTGTATTATCATGTGAAAATGAATTAATAAAGGTTATTAATGTCATTTTATACCAATTTACTAGGAGATCGATAAACAATTTAATTGAAGTACATAAAAATGATATGATCAATGTCTTATGTCTAGTTAAAATATAATATGATAAAAGGATTGTAATACTATTTGTAAGATAGATTAGGTTAAATTAATGATCTTCACATAACTTGATAAGTATAATGGCTTGTTAGAAGCCAATTATGATTTGTGGCTAGAAATAAATTTTTGTTTGCT
This sequence comes from Omphalea diandra, assembly GCA_949677035.1. NCBI lineage: Eukaryota > Viridiplantae > Streptophyta > Magnoliopsida > Malpighiales > Euphorbiaceae > Omphalea > Omphalea diandra. The sequence goes on from CATIWR010035014.1 coordinate 9,897, forward strand.
ACTAATATGATATAAACCTACAGAGTTGTACATTTCAAATAGACTTAAAGTGAAATTATATTTCATACTTTTTTGGATATATATATTTATAATTAAGAAAATTAGAGATATTATTATATATATATATATATATATATATATATATATAAAATATTTACAAAAGGGTTTTCTAAAAAATGTATTCACATTACATTCAGAAAATAAAAAGGGAGAAAAAAGTCTGAAAATCCTAAGTGCTAGCACATCATTTACTTTAGAAACAATCTATTCATGTGAATACCTACAAAAGATGGTAACATCTAAATTTAACTCCAAGCTTAAGGTAGGATTTACTAGTGTAAGTTCCGCTCATGTCTTCCAACAATATTGGAATTGTGCTCGAATTGATAAGATTTACACATCTCTTATCGATTTAATCGAATTGCATAGATTTTTATGAGAGTTATTTGAAATTTTTGTTTTTCCATTATAAATGAAAAATTATTTTGAGTCTCAAAATGTATTGCATGAATCTTTATTTAAAATTATTATTATTCTTTTTAAAAAATTATTATCTAGTTAAATCAATGAAAAATTATTATCTAATTAAGATAATAATATATCATAAAATAATAAAAAATTTTAAATTTAGTCATTTAAATAAATAATTTTTTCAATAAAAATAAAATACTAAAATTTTTAAAATTTATTATAATACGAAATTGCTATTGGTATAAACATAAATATGAATTGCATGATCATGATAATATGATAAAAGAAATTTTAAATTTCATAAAGGAATGCCACATGGCCAAAGTTGCCAGCAAGAATAACTCAAAGGGTGCCGACTTTTATCCGAGGAATTACGACGGAGATCAAAGTTTGCCACAATTAGGACAGCATATTCTCTACAACAACCACTTTCCAACTACTTGATGGATCATCGAGTGATGAAGTAGCGATTGGTTGAAAATAACTTGAGATTTTATATATTATAATTGGAAACCAACCCTAATACGTACTGCCCCTATGGTCCATTGGTAAGTCAAGAGTTTGGTGAACCAATGGGCTCGTGAGGGAGCAAGTGAACGTGGCGTGGCCAACGCATCCCATTAAATGGACTTCGGTCAATTATTTCAAATTATTTCGAGTCGAATTATTTTAATTTTATTTGAATTAATTTAAATTTAAATTGCTTTTTTTCTTTTAAATTAAATTAAATTAAATTCAAATAATTTGTTTTAATAAATTCGAATAGAGCGGAAAATTACCATGTTTTAAGTGAAAGGAAGAACTTGAGACATTTTTTAAACTTTATTTTAATTTTGTGTTAATATATAAACCTTTAAAGGGGTCCCCAAGAATGTGACGTGTCTAATATTCAAAGAGACTTTTTGGGTATTTGAGATATTAATTTCAACGAACAAGTGCCATTCTTCCCTGAAATTGGAAATTATTTGCCCTTCACATGGCCTACGGGGGGGAAGCAGTTGGATTTTGTTGTTAATTTCAATTTGGCGTCTTGCTAAGTTCTTTCCTTGGTATGGAAGGATTTCTACTTTCAATATATTGTATTTATTGCAAATATATATATATATATATATAAAATTATTTGTGCATTGTTAATCGAACATTTTATTAATATAAGTAATTTTCGATATGTATGTAGATTGATGAATAAACTTATAGATGAATGTTATTCAAAGAGAAGATTAAAATTTTTTTAAATAAAAATGTAAATCTCATGAAAAATTACTAAAATAAAAATAAAAACGATTAATTTCATTCAATATCTCAAGATAAAATAAATAATCAAAATAATAAAAGCTCATTATTATTTCATTAAATTAATAAATAATAAAAATTTTCCTTTTTTCCTATTTTGCCTTTATATCTTGCAAGTCTACAATAACTACTAAATATTAGTATTAATAATATTATTTTTGTTCAAAATTTTAATCTTTTTAATTAATAAATACACAATTTTTGTCACTCCTTTTTTTATTTCTATCATAAATATTAAATATGATTATTTATTTGTTTATTTTCTGATTTATTTTATTTTTTAGAATGAATATAGAACTTTTTTTTTTTTTGTATTTATAGTAGGGGATATATTAATGTAATAAAAGACAGTGACTATAATTATAATAAATTTTGAATCCCTCTAAACTAAATTCCTAGATTCGGTGCTTTTTATAGGCGTGGACCACGAATTATTGTTACTTCACCTCTATAATAAGTGTGAAAAAAAAAAAGAAATATATATATATATATATATATATATATATATATATATATATAAAGGAAAAAGAAAAGGTAAACAACGATAAGTGGTGGGTTCTCTCTTTACTTCATCATTGTCGTCCATGATTGACAAAGTCCAAATGGCAAATTCTTGTGCTCTTCCTCTTTCTTTTTTCTATAAAAAGGCAAATTCTTGTGACAAGTGAAAATATTTCATACAATTTCCCGAAAAAAGAAAATGGTATACTTAGTTCAATTCTAATGTCAACTCCATGTCCTCTTTGGATCAGAAGTTTTAACACCAGTACATAATAGTAATAATAATAATTTAGCCAAGAACATTAATTATTTATGCTACTTGTTTTGAACTCGCTCAGAACCATAATTGGGAACTCGTTAGCTGAAGAATCTATACTTGTCATGAATGACTGTTGTGTAAGAATTTAATTCAGGATATAGTACATGAATTTAGAACACTATTCATGATTAAGCGGAAGCAAAATTGTGTACCTGTTTGCGCAGTAAATCTGAAAGCGAAAACAAGTTGCATACATCTTTACGCGTTGGATCTCAAATTGTTCTACGTCATTATTCCGATCTCTGAAAATAGAACACTAGGATAATAGGTCCGAAGAATTAAAAAAATTAGCTAAGTCTTCCTCTATTTGACCTTCTCACAAGACGGCTACGATGGGTGTAGCAATTAGGGTTGTCAATCATATGAAAGCATGAGAGGGGACCTAACCTATTTATAATAAATTTTAACAGGCTCATCCATCACAAGTCCATGTTAAAATAGGTCTACACTGACCGTCTTCCATATCGGCCCACAAAAGGTGTCACAATCTCATAACTCAATTGATCACATTTTAATTGGGCTTACCCCAAATCAATAAACTATATTATTCAGTTCGTTTTATAAATAATTAAAATAGACTCATAATTAATATTAGCCCATATAAAAATTTCAACATTCTCCCACTTGAGCAATATTAATTATGACATTTTCATGTTTTAAGAAAGAAAATATTTTTTGAAAAACAACTCTCAGACTGAATACTTTAAACTCAAGTGTGGCCACACAATTTTTAGAAAACATATAGTTTATTGATAAAATGACACCTCAAACACAATCATGTCCACATTAAATTATCAATATCAGATCATGGCAGTAGTTATTCCCCTTATTGA